>JAQYXR010000250.1:0-132167 GCA_030545055.2 Neoaliturus tenellus | reverse complement strand
GATCATTGAAATTCGCTTTAGCTACATACTTAGTATACATTTTATGAGATGTGACTAGTTTTACGTTTAGGTGTTTTCTCACATTCTAGAGACTCATACCGTATACTGCATTGACCATCAATTTGAACATCTCCACTTCAAATTTATTGCTGGCCTGCTGTCTTAACTCAGTATTTAGCGTCACGTACGGTTTCAACCATGGTGACTGTTTGAAACGTAGAACTCTGTGGATTCGACGAACACGCAGCCCATTCTCTAACGCCTGTTGGAGATAGCGATAGTGAATTACATATTCCTCTTTGTCCGTCAGGGTGGCCATTAATTTCTTAGATGATCCAGCACCGCTATTGATTACTTGCTCCGATGTGAATGGAAGTTGATACGCTGGTGATTTTCTAACTTCTGGACAGAATGGCAAGTCTCTGTGTTTATCGTGTAGAGCTTGATCTTTCGGGTACTCCAAGTCTACTTCCAATACGTACCCGTACTCGCCCTCCGCCGGTATGCTCGAGATGTCTAAACCGTCAATTTCCTGCTGTGTTAGCCACTCAAAATCTTTGTACGGAAGTGGTTCCGACATGGCCCATCCGTATAGGTTGTTAGCGTCATAATACATTAAAAATGTATCATTATCACTCTCTACGGAACCTCCATTTGTCGATGTGCACTGGCCGTTTCGATCATCGCGTCCTCTAGTGTATTTATTATTGGCGATGACGTGCCGAGTTACACATTGAGTCAGACCGCCTCGAATACCCTTCTCAAAAAATACATATTGATCCACATCTTGAAGGGTATCGAGCACCACACCAGTTTTGTACAGCATGACATCCCAGGCGTACGACGGAAGTGTAAGATAATGTGCAGGGTCGAGCTGGTAGTGCGTTAGACACATCTCCCTGAACCCCTCAAACACATCGGCCAATAGTAGCACTTCGGTTCGTAAATATACATCTGAGTACTCACCAAGCGTGGTACAGTTGAATTTACGCCACACTTGTTGCGCATGTTCATAATCAACATCTGTTACTTCATCTCCGAATGCTTCTTTAGGTGGAAGTAGATCCTCGTTCAGAACCTCCTGTGAAGTGATGTATTCATAGGGGAAGACTCCTTTCCTGCGTAATAGTCGGAAATCACCATTGTCCGGGTATCTAGCTTTCATGATCTTCATTTTGTCATCAGGCAGGATGGACGCAAGAGTCGCTAATGATTTCGCCATCAGACGATACGAATCGACAAACTGCAGCTTGATGTTACTATGCTGACCGGGATATTTAAATCGTTTTGAAAATGTAATGTACTTTTCTTCCGTGTTGGCGAGTACTTCTACATCACCTTTGTCGATACCCAATTCTCTAACTATGAAATGCGCATCATAGTTTGATAAATTATGAAAATAGATGTTTATAGTTTCCTGCTCTCGGTTCTCGGGTCTGTGACGTGCATTCAAAACATCTCCAATCTTCTGTACGTCATCCCGTGCAGCGTTGATGAAGTGTTCAGAGGCATTCTCACCTCTGTATAGTCTCAATTTTGAATATGTGTTGCTAGTCGGATCATTGTCGTCACAATCGCCATCGTTGACATTCCTGTGATTATCATGAATGTAGTACGCGTACGAGTATGGCACGTGGAGTGTCTTCACATTACTAGGAGCATTCTCGTTGTGATTTATATTAGCGCCTCTTGAAGTGGCTGGATCCCACGCTGGTGGATGTGACGTTGGTGTGGGATGAATAAGTTGATTTGCTTTAGTCGGAACGAGAGCACACTCAAAATCCGCATATATAGTGAATCGTGCTTTTTGTGTACGCTCGATGTGCTTAAACCGAATCTCTTTATCTTCAGATAAATCAGTCCTCAGAGGATCATGCGAAGAGCAGTAACGCTTGTGCTCCTCCAACCGTTCAGCTCCGGTGAGACCCAGTTTGTTCGGTCGGTTATCGAAATGTGCGAAACATCTCCTGCAAATGAACAAACGATGTCCGTGACGTGTCATCTGGCTGCCAACTAGCCTCTCAAAGTCTGAGATGTACGCATAGTGGGTGGTTCGCTCATCTGTTAGGAAGAGCAGATCATAGTGGTTCGGCAGCTCCTGATCCACTACGCGAAGCGGGAAGACATAGTGTTCTTCTTTGTTTTGTTGCTTCTTCTGCTTCTTCTTATCCAGACCGTACACATTAATGCTTACGCCGGGGTTGTTACGTTCAAACGTGCGGATTTTATCCAGCCTTACTGGAAACTCCAGTCCATCAAAATTTAGATTGGAGCGTGTCCTGACCTCTGCTGTGAAATAATTTGTTGTGAGTTGATTACTAGGAGCATTTTGAACGAATTTACTTAGCATAGCATATTCAAAGCAACGTTCATCCGCATCGTTATACACATTTACCACGGCATGCTTCACGGTGATGTCACGAGGAAGGGGGATGAATGAGCTACCTCTGATAGGACTGTAGACATTAACTCTCACCTCCATGTCCAAAACCCTAACAAAGCTCCATCCCGAACCCTTCATCTCACATGTCTCCTTCTCCAGTAAAATTTTGTTGATGAATTGTTGACATATTTCATCTACATCACTTGTTTGGAGGATAGGGACATTTTTGGTCTTGAAGGCTCGCTTGCAAGTCTCACCATGAATATTTGCGAATTGACATTCGATCCAGAGATTAACCTTGATGGCGTGAACTATCAATAAAATCCGTCGCATGAGTGTGACAATCGATGTTCGCAATGAGTTGACAAACTCCTGGAGAGAAACAGTCTCATCAGCGGGCTCCGCAAGCCTGTACGTCTTCAAACGTCCGCGAAATCCTGTCTCGGTCTCCACGAAGCCATTTGGTGCCAAATCACTGGGAATGATGGAGGATCCGTTGTCGATGCCGTTCTTCTTGTCACAGACTGCTCCTACCAACGTTGTTGACGAGGGGACGGGCGCTGTGGTCGATGGGGCAGGCGTTGAGGGTTGGAATCCGCCGATCTGCTCTGGCTGTTGGTTCACACGTGCAGCTCTGCAGTGGAATCGGGCGTGGAACTGCATGTTATCCTTGCGATTGAAGAAACTTCCACATCCGCCACACGCATGGTCTGAAAAGTACATATAGTTGTAGTCACATGCATAATAATGGAAAAAGAAACAGTTTATAAACCAATATGAAAGTTCTGAATGTATAATGCAGTAGCCGAAATTAACTTAATATTAAAATTGGTTAAAAGTCTCTACATCAGAACCCATTTAAGAAATGAAGATGGAAGAACGCATCATTATTGTGAAATCAACTACTGCAAATTTTGTATCTGAAAAATATACCAGATGAACTTTTTGAAAAAGTAAAAACAATCATTATTAGTTTGAAGTCAAAGAAAATGCATACCTGTTGTACGAACTCCAACAGACGATGGGACTTGTGTTGGATCCGTAGCGTGCGATGGTTCCGGTCTCGAGTCGAGGTCAGGAGCGTTAGAGGAGCAGGGTCGCGGATCCGAAGGAGTGGAAGCGAAACCTATAACAAATGCACACATATTATGTGATTTCATCACAACATTTCGTATCTTAAAGCAGATTTATATAAGGAGATATGATGAATATTGGGTAAGTGAATACTCGTACATTCCGTTCAATGGAGTTGTTTTGCTCGCTTTGAGAGTATTCGTAAAACTTTCACATCTTTAAGAACATATTTTCTTGAAGCGAATGCCTATGAATATCCATTTATTTGTGTGAATGATCAGTGTTACGGAGTTAGTGACTATAGTTAAAGTTCAAGAACTTTAACTATAGCTATATAGTTAAAGAACTTTAACTTTAACTATATTTAAAATTTTACTAACCTGGTCTGAATGCGGGATTCATCGCTTGTTGGGGATGTGGGCGATGGCTGATGTCGATGTGACGACGAAGGGCATCATCCCTGGAGTATGTTTGACCACAATCTGGACAGTCAAATTTGACTCCCCCGTGGACGGATCGCACATGTCGACTCAAGTGATCCTTCTTCTTGTACGACTCACCGCACTCCCCACAACAGAAGCGACGTTCCACAGTGTTGTTCATGATCTACAAACAAATAACTCTACTTAGTATAATGTCTTCAGAGAAATTTTATGAAAAAAAAAACTCAAAGAATGTACTCAAATAAGTTTTACTAGTAGTTTACTAGTAGTAGTACTACTAGTTTTAATATTACAAGAAGCATTCTTCATAATTAACCCACACAACAAACAAGTGTAAAAGAGTTTCATTGCAGTCAATTTTCACACTAGTGACAAAACTATTAAAATCGTTTTGAAAGTAAATATTCTACTTCGCATTCAGGAATGTTTATCAATGCTTAAGAAGCTATGCATTATAGTTTATTAACATTCTTCTCTGTTAAACTACGCAACAAAGGTAAATTTAAAAGCGAGGAGAGTATGAATAAGTAAGTTTGATTTTCTATTATAATTTTTACATATCGCAAAGTAAAACATGAAAATAATGTTATGAACTTTTCAGTTAGCACATGATAGAAAGAACGAAGACATTTGACACAAATAAAATCCACATACATCATACGTATTTAAATATAGATAACTATTCTACATTACAAATACTACTTACATTTGAATTGATGAGTACCCAGGAGCAAGACAGTAGTACTATGACACAGGGCGCAGCGGAGCACTGGAGCACTGGAAAACACGTCCGTTCACCTTGAAGTCTGGAGAGAGACTGAGCGAAGAAAGGCAGTAGCACTGGACCGCTGGAGCACTGGAGAACTGGAGAACACGTCCGGTCACCGTGAAGTCTGGAGAGAGACTGAAGGCAGCGGAGCTGACGGAGCAGTGGACCACTGGAGCACTGGAGCACACGTCCGATCGCCGCGAAGTCTGGAGAGAGAGTGAACGAACAAATACAGACGCTGTGGGATGTGAAAATGGCGCGGGATCGTACATAGTATGCAGCGGCACGACAGGTGACCATCAACGGCTATACTCAATTTGAATCTCAGCGTATGCCTAGAGTGTAGAGGTTCATTGAAAATGAGTCAACGCGAGAGTGACAAAATTTTAGAACCAACTGCGGCTATTCGGGGGACGAGGCAGTGTTTTAATTTGTTCGAAGTCACCCAACACATTTAGTTCAATATAGAGAAAGAGGTATGAGAACTCGAGGCGTAAGGATAACGTCTCGACACTATTGACTGCGGCTACGCCGAACACCGCGCAAACAAAAATCAAGTTGGTGGCGTAGGAATACCGGCTGCCTGCCAAGCGCACTATGCATCGGCACGATAGGTGACCATCAACGGCCATACTCAATTTGAATCTCAGCGTATGCCTAGAGTGTAGAGGCTCATTGGAAATGAGTTAACAACGCGAGAGTGACAAAATTTTAGAACCATCTGCGGCAATTCGGGGGACGAGGCAGTGTTTTAAATTGTACGAAGTCACACATCACATTTAGTTCAATATAGAGAAAGAGGTATGAGAGCTCATTACACAAGATAACCACTTAAAGACACTTTTGCTTATGTCGAATCATTATTCATCTATTTTGTGACTCATAAGCGTTTAACACATTAAATGAAGTCGCATGTCCCTTGTGCATCACTTCAAAGGAGTAAACATTGGTTGAAAGTTCAACCGCAGCATCACTTCACATGCAGCACACTCTTTTACATAGAAGCGAGTCGTGCGTAGAAAACCCAACGAAACATTATCAAATTATTTTGACCACCTTAGATTGTCTCCTCGAACACATACACTGAACACGTGCACTTATAAAAAATCAAGATGGCGACGTAAGGATATCGCCTCGACAATGTGGACTGCTGCTACACCGAACACCGCGCAAACAAAAAATCAAGTTGGTGGCGTAGGAATACCTTTGGCCGGACACGCGCGCGGCGGCGTAGGAATACCGGTTGCCTGCCACGCACACTCAAGTAAAATGCGAGCATTCACATGGTTTCCAGAAATATTGAGGTTTAAAGAGGCCGGTTAAGGACACTTGATGCATGCCGCAAAAATGCGCGTGTTTGAATTTTACGCGCGGATAGAATGCGAGCGCGCGAACGGCATGCATCAAGTGTCCTTAACCGGCCTCTTTAAACCTCAATATTTCTGGAAACCATGTGAATGCTCGCATTTTACTTGAGTGTACGTGGCAGGCAACCGGTATTCCTACGCCACCAACTTGATTTTTTGTTTGCGCGGTGTTCGGTGTAGCAGCAGTCCACATTGTCGAGGCGATATCCTTACGTCGCCATCTTGATTTTTTATAAGTGCACGTGTTCAGTGTATGTGTTCGAGGAGACAATCTAAGGTGGTCAAAATAATTTGATAATGTTTCGTTGGGTTTTCTACGCACGACTCGCTTCTATGTAAAAGAGTGTGCTGCATGTGAAGTGATGCTGCGGTTGAACTTTCAACCAATGTTTACTCCTTTGAAGTGATGCACAAGGGACATGCGACTTCATTTAATGTGTTAAACGCTTATGAGTCACAAATTAGATGACTAATGATTCGACATAAGCAAAAGTGTCTTTAAGTGGTTATCTTGTGTAATGAGCTCTCATACCTCTTTCTCTATATTGAACTAAATGTGATGTGTGACTTCGAACAAATTAAAACACTGCCTCGTCCCCCGAATAGCCGCAGTTGGTTCTAAAATTTTGTCACTCTCGCGTTGACTCATTTTCAATGAACCTCTACACTCTAGGCATACGCTGAGATTCAAATTGAGTATAGCCGTTGATGGTCACCTGTCGTGCCGCTGCATACTATGTACGATCCCGCGCCATTTTCACATCCCACAGCGTCTGTATTTGTTCGTTCACTCTCTCTCCAGACTTCGCGGCGATCGGACGTGTGCTCCAGTGCTCCAGTGCTCCACTGCTCCGTCAGCTCCGCTGCCTTCAGTCTCTCTCCAGACTTCACGGTGACCGGGCGTGTTCTCCAGTTCTCCAGTGCTCCAGCGGTCCAGTGCTACTGCCTTTCTTCGCTCAGTCTCTCTCCAGACTTCAAGGTGACCGGACGTGTTCTCCAGTGCTCCAGTGCTCCAGCGGTCCAGTGCTACTGCCTTTCTTCGCTCAGTCTCTCTCCAGACTTCAAGGTGAACGGACGTGTTTTCCAGTGCTCCAGTGCTCCGCTGCGCCCTGTGTCATAGTACTACTGTCTTGCTCCTGGGTACTCATCAATTCAAATGTAAGTAGTATTTGTAATGTAGAATAGTTATCTATATTTAAATACGTATGATGTATGTGGATTTTATTTGTGTCAAATGTCTTCGTTCTTTCTATCATGTGCTAACTGAAAAGTTCATAACATTATTTTCATGTTTTACTTTGCGATATGTAAAAATTATAATAGAAAATCAAACTTACTTATTCATACTCTCCTCGCTTTTAAATTTACCTTTGTTGCGTAGTTTAACAGAGAAGAATGTTAATAAACTATAATGCATAGCTTCTTAAGCATTGATAAACATTCCTGAATGCGAAGTAGAATATTTACTTTCAAAACGATTTTAATAGTTTTGTCACTAGTGTGAAAATTGACTGCAATGAAACTCTTTTACACTTGTTTGTTGTGTGGGTTAATTATGAAGAATGCTTCTTGTAATATTAAAACTAGTAGTACTACTACTAGTAAACTACTAGTAAAACTTATTTGAGTACATTCTTTGAGTTTTTTTTTCATAAAATTTCTCTGAAGACATTATACTAAGTAGAGTTATTTGTTTGTAGATCATGAACAACACTGTGGAACGTCGCTTCTGTTGTGGGGAGTGCGGTGAGTCGTCAAGAAGAAGGATCACTTGAGTCGACATGTGCGATCCGTCCACGGGGGAGTCAAATTTGACTGTCCAGATTGTGGTCAAACATACTCCAGGGATGATGCCCTTCGTCGTCACATCGACATCAGCCATCGCCCACATCCCCAACAAGCGATGAATCCCGCATTCAGACCAGGTTAGTAAAATTTTAAATAATACCTTGAACTTTAACTATAGTCACTAACTCCGTAACACTGATCATTCACACAAATAAATGGATATTCATAGGCACTCGCTTCAAGAAAATATGTTCTTAAAGATGTGAAAGTTTTACGAATACTCTCAAAGCGAGCAAAACAACTCCATTGAACGGAATGTACGAGTATTCACTTACCCAATATTCATCATATCTCCTTATATAAATCTGCTTTAAGATACGAAATGTTGTGATGAAATCACATAATATGTGTGCATTTGTTATAGGTTTCGCTTCCACTCCTTCGGATCCGCGACCCTGCTCCTCTAACGCTCCTGACCTCGACTCGAGACCGGAACCATCGCACGCTACGGATCCAACACAAGTCCCATCGTCTGTTGGAGTTCGTACAACAGGTATGCATTTTCTTTGACTTCAAACTAATAATGATTGTTTTTACTTTTTCAAAAAGTTCATCTGGTATATTTTTCAGATACAAAATTTGCAGTAGTTGATTTCACAATAATGATGCGTTCTTCCATCTTCATTTCCTAAATGGGTTCTGATGTAGAGACTTTTAACCAATTTTAATATTAAGTTAATTTCGGCTACTGCATTATACATTCAGAACTTTCATATTGGTTTATAAACTGTTTCTTTTTCCATTATTATGCATGTGACTACAACTATATGTACTTTTCAGACCATGCGTGTGGCGGATGTGGAAGGTTCTTCAATCGCAAGGATAACATGCAGTTCCACGCCCGATTCCGCTGCAGAGCTGCACGTGTGAACCAACAGCCAGAGCAGATCGGCGGATTCCAACCCTCAACGCCTGCCCCATCGACCACAGCGCCCGTCCCCTCGTCAACAACGTTGGTAGGAGCAGTCTGTGACAAGAAGAACGGCATCGACAACGGATCCTCCATCATTCCCAGTGATTTGGCACCAAATGGCTTCGTGGAGACCGAGACAGGATTTCGCGGACGTTTGAAGACGTACAGGCTTGCGGAGCCCGCTGATGAGACTGTTTCTCTCCAGGAGTTTGTCAACTCATTGCGAACATCGATTGTCACACTCATGCGACGGATTTTATTGATAGTTCACGCCATCAAGGTTAATCTCTGGATCGAATGTCAATTCGCAAATATTCATGGTGAGACTTGCAAGCGAGCCTTCAAGACCAAAAATGTCCCTATCCTCCAAACAAGTGATGTAGATGAAATATGTCAACAATTCATCAACAAAATTTTACTGGAGAAGGAGACATGTGAGATGAAGGGTTCGGGATGGAGCTTTGTTAGGGTTTTGGACATGGAGGTGAGAGTTAATGTCTACAGTCCTATCAGAGGTAGCTCATTCATCCCCCTTCCTCGTGACATCACCGTGAAGCATGCCGTGGTAAATGTGTATAACGATGCGGATGAACGTTGCTTTGAATATGCTATGCTAAGTAAATTCGTTCAAAATGCTCCTAGTAATCAACTCACAACAAATTATTTCACAGCAGAGGTCAGGACACGCTCCAATCTAAATTTTGATGGACTGGAGTTTCCAGTAAGGTTGGATAAAATCCGCACGTTTGAACGTAACAACCCCGGCGTAAGCATTAATGTGTACGGTCTGGATAAGAAGAAGCAGAAGAAGCAACAAAACAAAGAAGAACACTATGTCTTCCCGCTTCGCGTAGTGGATCAGGAGCTGCCGAACCACTATGATCTGCTCTTCCTAACAGATGAGCGAACCACCCACTATGCGTACATCTCAGACTTTGAGAGGCTAGTTGGCAGCCAGATGACACGTCACGGACATCGTTTGTTCATTTGCAGGAGATGTTTCGCACATTTCGATAACCGACCGAACAAACTGGGTCTCACCGGAGCTGAACGGTTGGAGGAGCACAAGCGTTACTGCTCTTCGCATGATCCTCTGAGGACTGATTTATCTGAAGATAAAGAGATTCGGTTTAAGCACATCGAGCGTACACAAAAAGCACGATTCACTATATATGCGGATTTTGAGTGTGCTCTCGTTCCGACTAAAGCAAATCAACTTATTCATCCCACACCAACGTCACATCCACCAGCGTGGGATCCAGCCACTTCAAGAGGCGCTAATATAAATCACAACGAGAATGCTCCTAGTAATGTGAAGACACTCCACGTGCCATACTCGTACGCGTACTACATTCATGATAATCACAGGAATGTCAACGATGGCGATTGTGACGACAATGATCCGACTAGCAACACATATTCAAAATTGAGACTATACAGAGGTGAGAATGCCTCTGAACACTTCATCAACGCTGCACGGGATGACGTACAGAAGATTGGAGATGTTTTGAATGCACGTCACAGACCCGAGAACCGAGAGCAGGAAACTATAAACATCTATTTTCATAATTTATCAAACTATGATGCGCATTTCATAGTTAGAGAATTGGGTATCGACAAAGGTGATGTAGAAGTACTCGCCAACACGGAAGAAAAGTACATTACATTTTCAAAACGATTTAAATATCCCGGTCAGCATAGTAACATCAAGCTGCAGTTTGTCGATTCGTATCGTCTGATGGCGAAATCATTAGCGACTCTTGCGTCCATCCTGCCTGATGACAAAATGAAGATCATGAAAGCTAGATACCCGGACAATGGTGATTTCCGACTATTACGCAGGAAAGGAGTCTTCCCCTATGAATACATCACTTCACAGGAGGTTCTGAACGAGGATCTACTTCCACTTAAAGAAGCATTCGGAGATGAAGTAACAGATGTTGATTATGAACATGCGCAACAAGTGTGGCGTAAATTCAACTGTACCACGCTTGGTGAGTACTCAGATGTATATTTACGAACCGATGTGCTACTATTGGCCGATGTGTTTGAGGGGTTCAGGGAGATGTGTCTAACGCACTACCAGCTCGACCCTGCACATTATCTTACACTTCCGTCGTACGCCTGGGATGTCATGCTGTACAAAACTGGTGTGGTGCTCGATACCCTTCAAGATGTGGATCAATATGTATTTTTTGAGAAGGGTATTCGAGGCGGTCTGACTCAATGTGTAACTCGGCACGTCATCGCCAATAATAAATACACTAGAGGACGCGATGATCGAAACGGCCAGTGCACATCGACAAATGGAGGTTCCGTAGAGAGTGATAATGATACATTTTTAATGTATTATGACGCTAACAACCTATACGGATGGGCCATGTCGGAACCACTTCCGTACAAAGATTTTGAGTGGCTAACACAGCAGGAAATTGACGGTTTAGACATCTCGAGCATACCGGCGGAGGGCGAGTACGGGTACGTATTGGAAGTAGACTTGGAGTACCCGAAAGATCAAGCTCTACACGATAAACACAGAGACTTGCCATTCTGTCCAGAAGTTAGAAAATCACCAGCGTATCAACTTCCATACACATCGGAGCAAGTAATCAATAGCGGTGCTGGATCATCTAAGAAATTAATGGCCACCCTGACGGACAAAGAGGAATATGTAATTCACTATCGCTATCTCCAACAGGCGTTAGAGAATGGGCTGCGTGTTCGTCGAATCCACAGAGTTCTACGTTTCAAACAGTCACCATGGTTGAAACCGTACGTGACGCTAAATACTGAGTTAAGACAGCAGGCCAGCAATAAATTTGAAGTGGAGATGTTCAAATTGATGGTCAATGCAGTATACGGTATGAGTCTCCAGAATGTGAGAAAACACCTAAACGTAAAACTAGTCACATCCCATAAAATGTATACTAAGTATGTAGCTAAAGCGAATTTCAATGATCGTGTTTGGTACAACGAAAACCTAGCATTGCTACATATGGCCAAAGTGCGAGTCGTACTGAACAAGCCTGTATACGCGGGAATGTGCATTCTGGACCATAGTAAACGATGGATGTACGGTTTCCACTATGACATGGTAGAGCGGTACGGTATCGAAAGGATTAGAATGGTCTACATAGACACCGATGGGATAGTCTACGCGATCCGTACCAGAGACGTCTACCGTGACATGTTGACACACCTGGATGATTTTGACACAAGTAACTATCCCAGGACCCACATTTGCTATGATGGACGGAACGCTAGGGTCTTGGGAAAGTTTAAGGATGAAGCCGGTGGAGTGGCCATCGAAATGTTTGTTGGATTGATGGCAAAACTGTATTGTATGACATTCGGTAGGTGTACTTGTAATAATAAAGGCGAGGAAGATGATTGCATCGCACCTCCCCCCATCAAACGTGCGAAGGGTGTTGATCGTGCCGTCGCTCTGCGTGATCTAACCGTACAAGATTACATCGATTGTCTTCATAACAGAACGACAAAGAGTACGGAAAATCATCGCTTTCAAAGTAAATACCATATGATTTATTCAGTGGTAGTGAAAAAAGATCTCTGGCTCCGTTTGATGATAAACGATACGTGATGCCAGAGGATGGAATAAACACTCTTCCGTGGGGGCACTATGCCATTCCTCCCAGAGCACCAAAGCTACCTCCAGCTCTGCCTGCACCGATGGACGAAGACACGATTTAATTTATGTCGCATGAGTGTGATCGGGTAGGCGTTGTTCGGATCTTAGAACTGTGTTGGAATGTGATGGACTGTGATATGAACGCTTATTTATTTATTTTGTTGTTTCTTTAAAGTTTTAGTGATGGCATAATTTAATTTTTGTTGACTAATGTATAAAGTTATATTTATGCTATTTAATTTTATTTTTTCAATACACTTGATGTTAGTTTTAAGATTTTTCAATAAATCTAATCATTTGTGTTGATATTATTGTTTTCATTTTCCGGTTTCACACTTAGTCTTAAATCATTCACTGTCAGACTCTTTCCTTTTTTGTAAAAAAAAAACTGATACATCAAACTCTTTTCACTTTGAAAGAAAAATATAAATGACAAGTCTGCACAGAGGTGTACAAATACTAAAAGTATCAGACTCTTTTGAAATAACAAGTTACTAGACTCTCTCTGGTATTTGAAAGTAAAAATGTAATGTTGAGTCTGCACAAAGGTTAAACTAATAGGCTCGTTTCACTTTGAACTGTTATGTCAAATTTGTCAATGGTTAAACTATCAGACTCTTTTGAAATACTGAGTTACTAGACCCTCTGGTCTTTGAATGTAAATTATAAATGTCTAGTCTGCACAAAGGTTAAACTATCTGACTTTCTAAATGCACTTTGACTTTAAGATAGTGAGCCTGTTCAAAATGAAACTTGCATACGAATGGGAACAAAAAGATTAATGTTTGTTAAGTACTAATTTTCATTACAAGAAAAATATATTACAATACACACAAGAGAAATTTTACAATGTAGACAATAGATGTGAATGGTAAACAATAGTAGTGTTTATACAATTTAGTGAAGTCTTCTGATCATCGCATCGATGTGAGCAGTGGAAGAGTCGATGAAACGCTGCACAGAGTCAGTTGTCTTACGATTGGAAGTCTGAGAGGTAGTAGAAGATTATTGTTAAACCTTAAAACCTTACTTTCAGTTATATTTGTAAGTACAGAAAAGAAAAAAGCATACATAAATAAATTGAAATGAAACAAAAACAGAAAAAAGAAAAATAGCTATGTAACACAATGTGTTATGTGCAAAAGTTAAAGTAAAAATAATGTTCAATATGAAAGTACATGCACCATATTTTTAAAGAGTTTCATCACACATCATGAGCTATATGTCTCCAAAGCATACTACTTTTTCCCCACCTTCGCCCCACCTTCTTTCCCACCATCGCATTTTAAAAGAGTTCAGTATGAGCTATATGTCTCCAAAGCATACTACTTTTTCCCCACCTTCGCCCCACCTTCGCCCCACCTTCGCCCCACCTTCGCCCCACCTTCTTCTCCACAATCGCATGTTAAAAGAGTTCAGTGTCTTCCAAGTGTGTGGTCAGCACAGGTGCAAGCGGGAGTTAATATTTGTATGAGCGAAAAAAAAAGGACCAGTTGTACCAAAGTCCTCTACTGTTCCGCCGTGGGTGGTCTCGGGGGGGGGGGGGGGCTCGCCGTGGGTGGTCCTCGGGGGGGGGAAGGGGGGGGGGAGGGGGGGTGCCGCTCTTTGCCGCTCTACACCCTTGCTTCGGCCAAGTCCCCCTACTGACCGGATTCTGATCCGGAATGAATAAGTTTGATCAGTTTCTGACAATAATGATATAATATGACCAAATTAAATGTGTAATTCATTTGATACCTTTGATAAAAAATTTTAATTCATCTAATGTACCCGGTTTTTGTACCCGAGGTGATTTCTAAATTTTATCTTCACCGAGTTCGAATTTCAAGTAGTTTAATAATTTGATTTATCAATCATAACATGAAAAATATGTAGAGTTTCTTCATTCTTGTTTAAACCTGTACTAAAAAAGTAAAGTAATATTAGGAATAAACGGTATCAGTTAACTGACACATACTTTCTCCCAACAATATAAAAAAGGTGTTAAAAGCCTCAAAACATTAATGTCTTGATGGTTCAGTCAGATAGCCACCAGGTGAGCAGCATGAGACTGAGCCTACGCGCGTCTGTGACTTTTAACAACGTACTGCGTTTACCAGTAAACGAAAAATTGAATTTTCTCCGCAACCACTTGACATAGAGCAATAATTTAAAATACTGAATTATTTAGTTTTTTGAGCTTGATTTAATGGTCATAAGTAAAATTTATTTCAAAATAACAGCTTTTTTGAAAATCCAAAAAATTTATTTTTTAAATACTTTTTACTTTATAACTTTTGAACGCCCATTTTCTCGGAAATGCGGGTCGTGTCATTTTATTTAGCATTTTAATCTTAATACACCACAAAATTTTAATCAAAATCGTTAAAGCCGTTTTTGACAAATTTGGATTTTTCACGGTTTTGAGGGTTTTTGGGGGTAAACTACCCTTAAAAATAAAAAATTCAAAAAAAATGAAAAAAACGCCTGGAATGATCGTGGATGTGGACCTTCATACCAAATTTCACCAAAATCGGATGATTGGGGAATTCTAGCTCTGTATACATCCTGTTACACACACACACACACACACACACACACACACACACACACACACACACACACACACACACACACACACACACACACACACACACACACACACACACACACACACACACACAAACACACACAAACACACACAAACACACACACACACACACACACACACACACACACACACACACACACACACACAGTCTTGTTCGCCTATATTTGTGGGGCCTTGGGATTACACACCTATTTGGGGGTCCATGTGTGTGCATTTGACAGGTACTGTGGGGCCATTTGGAATTGTGGGGCCGTACAAAAAACTTAACCTAACCTAACCTAAACTAACCTAACCTAACCTAACTTAACCTAACCTACTAAGCTAACCATTATTGACTTTTTCAACAGTAAAAAGTAGAATGTTAGCTCAAAATAAATTATGGGGCCGTGTGTATGGCCCCGCAATTTCAGAAGGCCCCACACTCACGTGAAATTCACACCCTTGGCCCCACAAATATAGGGGACACTGTCCACACACACACACAAACTTGTTCGCCTATATTTGTGGGGCCTTGGGATTACACATCTATTTGTGGGGCCATGTATGTGCATTTGACAGGTATTGTGGGGCCGTATTTGTATTGTGGGGCCATACAACAAAATTTAACCTACCTAACCTAACCTAACTTAACCTAACCTAACCTAACCTAACCTAACGATTATTGACTTTTTCGACCATAAAAAGTAGAATTTTTACTCAAAATAAAAAAAAAATAAATCTTTGTGGGGCCGTGTGTATGGCCCCACAGTTTCAGAAGGCCTCGCACTCAGGTGAAATTCACACACTTGGCCCCACAAATATGGCGGAACCTGTCCACACACACACACACACACACACACACACACACACACACACACACACACACACACACACACACACACACACACAAACTTGTTCGCCTATATGTGTGGGGCCTTTTGATTACACATCTATTTGTGGGGCCATGTATGTGCATTTCACAGGTATTGGGGGGCCGTATTTGTATTGTGGGGCCATACAACAAAATTTAACCTAACTTAACCTAAACTAACCTAACCTAACCTAACCTAACCTAACTTAACCTAACCTAACCTAACCTAACCTAACGATTATTGACTTTTTCGACCATAAAAAGTAGAATTTTTACTCAAAATAAAAAAAATAAATCTTTGTGGGGCCATGTGTATGGCCCCACAATTTCAGAAGGCCCCGCACTCAGGTGAAATTCACACACTTGGCCCCACAAATATTGCGGAACCTGTCCACACACACACACACACACACACACACACACACACACACACACACACACACACACACACACACACACACACACACACACACACACACACACACACACACACACACACACACACACACACAGACATCACTCCGAAAACCACTTTTTTGGACTCAGGGGAACCAAAATGGATAAATCCACCAACAACTCAAATTCGAAAATTTTGACGAAAACAATACTTTCTCCAAATACTATGGTATAAGGGGAGTTTTTTATGCCCGAAAACAATCATGGTAAAAGATCGAAAAAAGTTCTTCTGAACATTTCTTTGTTTGTTGCTATCTTTTTAGAAAGTATATCATATGGCCGTTAATGGTTAGGATTGTTCATTATTATTTTTTGTGTTCGACGCGAATGTTCGGCCAGTGCGGACGCGGCTTTAGTAATAAAGTGTTAACAGTGGACATAGTAATGTAGACGGTAGAACTAGTTTTAGTGTGACACCTACAGATTACTTTAAAAAGTACTTTGCATTATTATGCGATTTCCTTAAGTGACAAACTATTACAAAACAGTCTTAATATTTTTTACAGAAAAACTAAATATGAAAAGGTCAACAAGAACCTTAAAAATAATCAGGTATAAAAAAAAACAGGATTTGAAATCATAACACTCATCCAGTAGACAAAAATCAAGTAGGTTTAAAATTCTAGGTATAAACAAAACTATACCTACAGTTAAAACACTTAACCCTACATATCGAGGTCAATAAATGTTATAGAGTAGATCTCTAAGAAATGTTTATTGGCAAAATGTTTAAAGCAGCAGAGCTCCATCTCCATCACCCTGATGTCTTCAACCTTTGTGCCTATAGTGTTAGTGGTTGGATCGGGCCCATGATTAAGAAATATGAGGTGGTGAAGGTCTTCGAGGTTTTGGAGGTTGTGGTTTTAGAGGTCTTTCGAAGGCGTCGAGCCGAATGGACCCTGGAATGTTAATATGCCTTATTTTTAATTTAAAAAATTACGATTTGTGTACTAAGAGCGTAAAGTACGTCATTGCCGCTAGAGAATTGTAGGTAATAGTTGTAATACACTCAAGATTTGTTCTAACCCCACAATTCCAACAGATCAAAATGTTTTATTGTTATACAAAATGCCATTTGGGTTACGTTGGATTTTCCAGTTAACAAATATCAAACGTAACCTCAAACTCAATGAAAAACCAGCAATTACTAAGTGGCAACATTGACAAACAGCTGTGGTATGGTTTGTAACAACACCTGACCTTATAGCTGTAACAACAGCTGACCTTATAGCTATTTGATTCAGCGGGTGGGAATGTACATTGCCGCTCTAAAGAGGGAATAAAATGAAAGCGGAATAAACTCATTTTGTATTGTTCACAGCTGTGTCAATGCGATTATGTCCATGCAGTGGAAGGAAAAATAACTTAGCGACTACACTCGTGTCTAATGATTAGGGTAGGTCATGCAAGAATTTTTTTTCAAACATTCGGGGCCCTAACCAACTTCTTACGTTGACCTCATGACTTTTTTAGCGAATTTCCCATAGGGAATAAGCTATTACCGTAGGTCTCAGGGTAAGACCTAAGCCCGGGACCATGTTACTTTTTTGTTTTAAGGTGCCCAGAGACCAAAAATAATAGTCATTAAAAATTTTATATATATATATATGTATATATATATGTATATATATATATGTATATATATATATATATATATATATATGTATATAAGTAGATAGTAATATGGGGCTCCTAGGACACTTTGGATACTCAAAGAAAATTAAACAAATTTCATAGTTTTTCAGTACAATTATGCAATATTTTTGCCATTTTTGGCCAATTTTTAGCTTTTGTCAAATTGTTATAAAAAATATGCAAATTTAATGAAATTTTTAACAAATATTCCTAAATTTTTATAAAATTTCCTACTAAATAAAATTTTTTAAAAACAAGTAAAATTATTACATTTTCTAGAGTATTTTTTTAATAAAATCAATAGTCGACTTTTCATAAGTCAATTTAAGTTTTCTAGAGTATTTTTTCAATAAAATCAACAGTTGACTTTTCATAAGTCAATTTAAAATTTTAATAGTATTTTTTAATAAAATTTGACTAAAATAGTGATAATTTGATTATATTTTAATAATTTTAATTAATTTGTATAATATTATTTTTTATTATATTATACTCAAGTAATTTTTAAATTTTTATGAATATGAATTGAAAAAAATAATTTGTATAATTATTTTTATATAAATGGAAAAGAAATGTGCAAGATGTAAATTGTATAAAAATGAAACTCAATATTATAAATGTAATAAAAATAAATTACATTCCAAATGTAAAGAATGTGATAAAATTTATGAAAAAGAATTATTTGATAATATTAAAATAGAAGAAAAAAGTGAAAAACAATGTGCAAATTGTAAAGAAACAAAAGATATATCAAATTATTATAACAAGTACAGTAGTAAAGATAGAAAACAGGTATTTTGTAAACAATGTATTAGACAAAGGTTGTTAAAACCACAGTTGTGTGAATGTGGAAGAGAAATTAAATATCTTTATTACTATTCAAAACATTTGGAAACTAAAAATCATAATAAAAATATTGAGAAATTAAAGAGTTAAATAACTAAAATAATAAAAAAATTTACTAGTTTTAAAAATTTAATTTTATTGAAAAAATACTCTAGAAAACTTAAATTGACTTATAAAAAGTTGACTATTGATTTTATTGAAAAAATACTCTAGAAAATTTAAATTAACTTGTGAAAAGTTGACTATTGATTTTATTGAAAAAATGCTCTAGAAATTTTAAATTAACTTGTGAAAAGTTGACTATTGATTTTATTGAAAAAATACTCTAGAAATTTTAAATTAACTTGTGAAAAGTTGACTACTGATTTTATTGAAAAAATACTCTGAAAAATTTAAATTAACTTGTGAAAAGTTGACTACTGATTTTTATAAAAAATTTTCTCTTAATAAATGGCGAATGAAAAAAATAAAAATTATTGTCATGACTGTAATAAATATATATCTGCTAATATGTTTACAAAACATTTAAATTCAAAACTTCATTTAAAAAATAAAGAGATAAAAATTAGAGAATATAATGACTTATTATTATGGGCTAAAAGTAATAATATTTATGATTATAATAACAAAAATATTGATCAATTAATTGAAATTAAAAATATATATGATCCTACAAATTATTCATTATTTAATATAGAAAAATTAAATGAAATTGCAAAAAAATTATCTGTCAGAAATTATGAAAATTTATCTAGAGATGAACTAATTAAAAGATTAAATAAAATTAAAGAAAATCCAAATAATTTAAGATATAGATCATTAAAATATATTCAAAATTTAGCAATTAAAAATAGTATTAAAATTGTTAATAAAACTAGAAATGAATTGATTGGATTATTAAATGATTATTTTGAAAATAAACCAATTCCAAAAGAAAATATAATAAATATTCAAGAAGCTTCATCATTAAAAGGATATTTTCAAGATTATATTTTAACAAATTCAAATGATGATTTAGATATTAATGATTATTTAGAAACTCAAAGAAATGAAATAAAAAAATTGATAGAAAAACAAAAATTTAAAAATATTAAAGGACAGATGGCTTTAGAATGTGAATATGAAAGAAAATTAATAAATGGTGAAATTCAAAATAGTAATATGTATTTTTGCATAAAAAGTTCAGATATTTTAAATGTAGATGATTTTATTGATGATCAATTTAAGAAATTAATAGTTAGAGAACAACTAAATCAACCATCAAAAGGCTCTGGTTGGTCATTAAAAAGATGTGTTGAACTAAATCTAAAATTATCTAAAAATAATTCATTAAATGCTGGATCATATATAGAATTACCAAATAAAATTAAGAATAAAAAATGTTGTGTAAATTTTAAAAATAAAGATGAATATTGTTTTATTTATGCAATTAGATGTGCTATTGATAAACCAAACAAACATGCTGAAAGAGTTAAACAATATCAAAAATATGTAAATGATGATATTTTTAAAGGTTTTGACTATCCAATAACATTAAAAGATATTAAATTATTTGAAAAAAGATCATTAGATTCTAAATATAATTATCCATCAATGTCAATAAATATTTATAGACTTGATGAAGATGAAAAAATAGTGCCATTACAAATATCTGAACATTATAATACAAAACTAGAAATTGATTTATTATATTATAAAATTGGTAATAATTGTCATTATATATTAATAACAGATTTAAATAAATTAGTGTATTGTCAATTATCAAAACATAAAACAAAAAAATATATTTGTAGAAGATGTTTGACTCATTTCTACAAAAATAAAGACTTGAATAATCATTTAGAAATATGTAAATCATTAGAACCTTGTAGACCTATAATGCCATTTCCTGGTCAAACAGTAAGTTTTAAAAACTATTATAAAAAGTTTGAACATCCATATGTAATTTATATGGATTTTGAAAGTATATTAGAAAAGATTGATAATTGTAAAAATAATCCAAATAGCTCATATACAAATAAAATTCAAAGACATAAACCATATGGATTTACAATCTATTTAGTATCTAGAGTAACTAATAAAATGTATAAACCTATTTGTTATAGAGCAAAAAATGAAGAAGAATTAATAAATGTACCAAATAAATTATTTGAATATTTAGATAAAATCTCAAAATATATAGCTAAAAAATATAATTCAAAAAATAAAAAGCCTATGAGTTTAACTAATGAAGAAGAAATTAACTATCAAAAAACTAATATTTGTCACATTTGTGAAGATAGTGGTTTTAATAATGATGAAAGAAAAAAGGTAAGAGATTATTGTCATTTAACAGGAAAATTTAGGGGTGCTGCACATTTAAATTGTAATTTAAATCTAAAATTTCCTCAAAATATTCCTATATTCTGTCATAATAGTTCAAATTATGATACACATTTGTTTATAAAAGAATTAGCTAAAAAATATGGTAAAATTGATTTGTTAGCTAATACAGATGAAAAATATATAAACTATTCAGTAAATTCTGGTTATGGTTATGAATTTGAAGGTGATAAACCTAGAAAATTTATAAAATTCTCATTTGTAGATACATTTAGATTTATGGCTACATCAATTGAAAAATTAGCTAAAAATCTTAAAGAATTTAAACATATAAATAGATTTATAAAAGAAAATGATATAATTGAATATGATAATGAAACTTTAAAAATATTAACTTCTAAAGGTGTATTTTCATATGAATTTATTGATAATGTTGAAAAATTAAACTATGATAAAATATTAGAAAAAGATCAATTTTATAGTTGTTTAACTAATGAAAATATAAGTGATGATGATTATAAACATTATATAAAAGTTTGGAATAAATTAAAAATAAAAACATTAGGTAATTATTCAGATTTGTATAATATTCAGGATGTATTATTATTAGCTGATATATTTGAAAATTTTAGATCTGTTTGTTTGAAAAATTATCAATTAGATCCAGCACATTATCTAACATCACCATCACTAGCTTGGGATTCTATGTTAAAATTAACAAAAATTAAACTAGAATTAATAAGTGATTATAATATGTATTTAATGATTGAAAAAGGTATTAGAGGTGGTATTTCACAATGTATAACTAGATATTGTAAAGCAAACAATAAATATACAAAAAATTATGATAAAACAAAACCTGAAAATTATATGTTATATATAGATGCAAATAATCTATATGGATGGGCTTTAAGTCAAAAATTACCTTATAAAGATATAACATGGATGAATCCTAATACATATACATTAAATGAATGGGTAGAAACAATATTAGAATTAGATGAAAATGCTGAATATGGATATATATTAGATGTTGATTTAGAATATCCTATTGAATTACATGATAATCATAAAGATTTACCATTAGCACCTGAACATTATAATAATAAGCTTTGTACAACATTATTTGATAAAAAAGGTTATGTTATTCATTCAAGAAACTTAAAATATTATCTACAAAAAGGATTAAAATTAAAGAAAGTTAATAGAGTTATAGCATTTGATCAAGACGATTATATGAAAAAATATATTGAATTAAATACCAAATTAAGATCCAAATCAACATCAGATTTTGAAAAAGACTTTTTTAAATTGATGAATAATAGTGTTTTTGGAAAAACTATGGAAAATGCTAGAAATAGATGTGATATTAAATTAGGTGACGAAAAGTTTTCATTAAAACAAGCAAAAAAACCTAATTTTAAAACATTTAGTATATTTGATAAAGACTGTATTGCTTCACATATGATAAAAGAAAAGGTTAAGTTTGATAAACCAATCTATATAGGATTTTCAGTACTTGATTTATCAAAATTACATATGTATCAATTTTACTATGAAAAATTAAAGAAGTTTGATCCAAATATAAGGTTATTATATATGGATACAGACAGTTATTTTATAGAATTTAAAAAGGATCCATATAAAATTATTAAAGAAAATATTAATGAATTTGATACAAGTGATTATAAGAAAGAACATGAATGCTATAGTGAAAAGAATAAAAAAATAATTGGTAAATTTAAAGATGAGTTAAATGGTGAAATATTAGACGAATATTGTGGTTTAAGATCAAAATTATATAGTTATGAATTTAATAATAAAAATCCTGTAAAATGTAAAGGAATTAAGAAAAGTGTTGTTGATAAAACATTACATATGGATGATTTTAAGAAATGTTTATTTGATGATCAAGAACAATATAGAGAAATGACTTGTATTAGAAGTTTTAAACATGAACTATATACAATTACAATAAATAAATTAGCTTTAAGTAATAGAGATGACAAAAGATTTATTTGTGAAAATAAAATTGATACATTACCTTGGGGGTATAAAAATAATTATAAATAAATGGAAATTTTAATTGTTCCAAAAGAATTAATAAATAATGATTTTGATATAAAATTATATTTATTTAAAACTAAAATATCAAATAAATTTTTAATATATCTTTTTAAATATAAAAATTATTTTGTATATCATTATAAGTTTAATTTTATAATAGAACCATTTATAAATATAATAAAAAATTATGTTAAAGAAAGTTTTAAAGAAAATGATCAAAATTATATTAATAATTTATAACCATATGATATTGAATTTATACTATAATTTTATGTATATTTTTAAATATTTTCTTTAATAAATTTAAATATATTCAATAATTTATTGAATATCTAACATAAAAATATCTATAAATTTTACTTTATTATCATTATAAGTAAGACCCGTCTTTAAGACGGGTCTCAAATTTGTATATAATTTATTATATTTATGAATATTTTTGAATGTTTAAGAAGGGTAACATTTTGTTACCCTTAAGTTTTTATTGTATAATAAGGTTACCTCCTTTAAAAAATTTTAAAATAAATATTCTAATTTATATGGGACCCATTTTGGGTCCTACCTAATTTTAATAAGTTTTGTATGTTTTTCATTATATGATAGGGGGGACAAATTGTCCCCTCTAAAAATATCTATAAATTTTAATCTATCCTTATTGTTTTCTACTTTTTTTTATTTTAAAATTAATAAATATAAACCAGATTCATTAATAAACATTGTTTTATTATCTATTTTATTGACGCCCTGTTTTAGGGCATCTGAAAAACATGTTTGTACATCAATTTCTAGGGTGTCATAATTTGTGACACCTATAATTTTTATGTAAATTAATTTATCATTATTATGTAAATGTAACTGTTGGTTACACTTGATATATTTTAAGTTTTATATATTTTTCTTTTACATTATCAATTAAAACTTTTCTAGAATTTTTATATTTTAAAATATAACAAATATCTTTTCTTTTAAACCAAGGTTTATTTTGTTTATTAAATACAATTAATTTATTATTAAATATAAAATTATTGTTAATTAAATAAATTATTGTTTTTATTATTTATGTAGATAAATTTTATATTACAAATTTTGTTTTAATCTTAAATATACAATACTTTTAATATTTTCATTATTTATTTGATTTCCATCACTATCTTGAATACATATTACAATATTTTGAATTTTATTTATATTTTTTAAAGGAATATAATCAATTTCATTTGGTTTTTCACTAATTTTTGATCCATATTCAACATTTGGATAAAATGAATATAGAATTTCTGATTCTTTATGTAAATGTGAATGATCTTTATGATTTTCAAAACTAGGATCAACTAAATTACAATGTATTTCAATAACATCAAAAGGTCTAATTTTTGGTAGTTTTATTCCTTTTGTTAATACATTTGGTTCAATCATTTTATCATCTAATCCTAATAAATCAATTATAATTGTTGTTACTATAATTTTAACAGGAGATTTTATTATAATATATGGTCCATCATTTTTCAATATAAAATCATTTTCATCAAATTTATTAATTTTCTTTTTAAATTCTTTTAAACTATTAATAAAAATATTTTTTATTTCATCAATTGTATAATTTCCTTTATTTATATCAAAATATTGATCTATAATTTTATCATCTTCATCTTTAATAGAATATCCATAACAGTTTTTATAATCATTTGGTATATTTGATATAAAATTATCTGAATAAAATCCACTTAAACCAATACTATATTTTCCATCTAAATGTATTGGATGTTCTAATCTTAATTCTAGTTTGGATGAATGACCAATTATTTTAAATAATTTCATCTTATTTAAATGGAGAAATTTTTAGAAAAAAAAGATAATATAAAATTAGAATCATATGATAAAAATAATAAAAATGATCAACCTATTAGATTATTAATTATAGGAACAAGTGGATCTGGTAAAACTACATTATTATTAAATTTTATTTACAAAAGATTAATTCCATATTCAAATTTATATATTTTTAGTAAATCATTAGAACAACCATCTTATAAATTATTACAAAAAAGATTTAAAAATATAGAATCAAATATTAATAAACAAATTTCTTATTTTTCATGTAATGATATGATTCCACTAAATAAATGTAAACCAAATTCATTAGTAGTTTTTGATGATTGTATTTTACAAAAACAAGATAAAATTAAAGAATATTTTATAATGGGTAGACATAAAAATATATCATGTATTTATTTATCACAATGTTATTCAAAAGTTGATATGCAATTAATTAGAAATAATTTAAATATGTTATGCATCTTTAAACAAAATGAACATTATATGAAAAAAATATATAATAATTTTGTTGGATCAGATATGAAATTTGATAAATTTAAAACTATTTGTAATGATTGTTGGAAAGAAGACTATGGCTTTTTAACTATTAATTTATTGAAAAAATCAAATGATGGAAAATATATGAAAAATTTTTCTGATATTAAATAATGATAATGGCTTGTTGTATGTTTGATTCAATAATTGATAGAATATTTATTTTATTAGTATTATTTATTTCATTAGTATTTATATATTTAATGAAAATTACAGAAATAAAGTAAAATGAATTGTGTTTAACATAATTAGTGTTTATGTTAACATGATTTGTGTTTGTGTTAACATGATTTGTGTTTTGTGTTAACATGATTTGTTTTTATGTTAACATGATTTGTTTTTATGTTAACATGATTTGTGTTTGTGTTAACATAATTTGTGTTTTGTGTTAATATGATTTGTGTTTATGTTAACATGATTTGTGTTTATGTTAACATGATTTGTTTTGAACCTAAATTTTTCTTTGTAATAAATGGATAAAATATCTGTTAATGAAGCTAAAAAATTAGATGATATTGAGAAAAATTAATAAAAGAATTTAAAAATCAAATTAAAATTGAAGATAATTATGAAAAAATTAAACAAAAAGCATATGAACCTATAACATCAGCAATTGGTAAAGTTGAAAATAAAATTGGTGAAGTCTTAAATGAAAATAAAAATCTTATGGAATTGGTACCTATTGTTAATAATTTTGCCAATATATCAATACCAGAAACTGAAGAACTAAATTTACCTTCAAGTACTCCATTTAGACCAATCAGACAACCAATAATTCAAGAAGAATCGACATTTATTGACCCAAATTTAATTTCACCTCAAACATTAGATAAAATTATTGGTCCATTAGCACAAAAATATTTACCAAGAACAAAAGATGATAAATTTGGTTTATATTGGAATAAACATAAAAAATCATTTATGATTGGTGATAAAATAACTGTAATTGATAATGATGATTTAATAATTGATGATAAAAAATATAATGGAACACATGGATTATGGAGATTGTTAACTTATGAAAAGAAACCAGATAATAATTTATATACACAAGATGATTTAAATAATTATTCAAAGATTTTATGGGAAACTAATTCAATTTATAAAAATAATGATCCAAATAGTAAGAAACCAAAATCTAGTAAAGGTGATAAATATATTAATTTAATTAAACATATTTGGGAATTAAAAGGTAAAATTGAAGGTTCAGGAATCAGAAAATATACAGAAAATCAAATTGAATATAGATTTATAGATGATTTAAATAAATTAGATAATATTATTAATTACATATATGCACAAGAAAAAGCTGGCCATAATAATTTTTTAAATGAAAAGAAAGCAATTAAAGACTTTATATCAAATAAATTAGATGAATTAATTGAAAAACCTGAAGGAATTAAGTATTTAAAAAGAATTTTGGCAAATATTTCATCACCATTATTAAAAGATGGATCAGGTATTTTAAATGATGTTATAAATAATTTACCTTTTGAATTACATGTACCTGGTTATCAATATCTAGGGCCTGGAACTAAATTAAATAAAAGAGTAAAAAGAGGTGATCCTGGAATAAATGATTTAGATAAAGCTGCTAAAGAACATGATTTATTTTATAGAGATCATAAAGATACAAAATCTAGAAATGAAATAGCTGATAAAATTTTACAAGATAAAGCATGGGATATAGTAACATCAAATGATCATGGAATTGGTGAAAGATTAATTGCATTACCAACATCAGGTGCTATGTGGATGAAAAGAAAATTTGGTATGGGTTTAGAAGTAGGATTAAAATTTTAATAAAATTTTTTATTGATTATGTTAATCTATATTATAAAAAACTATAAATTTTTTTCTTAATAAATGGAAAAAACAAATATAAACTTGACAGATAATCAAAAATCAAAAATAAAATTAGCATTTAAAAATAAAAGATCAGTTATAATTCAATTTAATATTGATCAATTTAATGAAAATGGAAAAGATATTATATTATTATCTAAAAGACAAATTAATAAACTAAATAAACATAAAAAATTAAATAAAGGATTAAGATTTGAATTTTCATATAATCAATTAAAAGAAATAAAAAATGGTGGATTACTAAAAGAAATTTTAGATTTTGCTGATAATATACCTATAGTTAAAAATTATACACCAAATGTTAGAAAGGGAGCAAAAGTTGTAAAAGAATCTATAATTCCTAAATTTAGAAATTTTGTTGATTGGTTAGATCATGAATTAAAAAATGTAGAAGGATCTGGTTTAGATAAAAAAACATTAAAATATATGAAACAAAATTATAAAAAAATTTTGAACCACTAACATTAGGTGAATTAGAAAAATTGTGTAAAAATATAAAATATTTTAGAGGTGTATTTATGAGAGATATATTACCTAATAAAGTTAATAAATTTGAATGTGGAATTATAAATTTAGATTCATTTGATGGAAATGGAACTCATTGGGTTTGTTATTATAAAAAAGATAAAATTAAATATTATTTTGATTCATATGGAAATATAGTTAATAAACCACCAATAGAATTAGTTAAATATTTAGGAAAAGATAATATATTTTATAATGATAATCAAATTCAAAATTATAATGATCCACCAATTTGTGGTCATTTATGTATTTTTATATTAAATGAATTAAATAATAATAAAAAATTTGATAATATAATAAATAAATTAATCCTTAATAAATATGGATTCACAAAATATATTTGATCTGTTTGGAAGACAGAAAAAACATCCAATTAATATTAAAGAAGATTATATAAATTCTAAATTAAATATATTTTTTAATAATTTTAGTAAAAGTTTTAAAAGTCATGTAAAAAAGACTGAAAATCTAGTAAATGCTATTGGTTTATCAAAAAATTATATAAGTATTAATGGTAAAAGAATTGTTAATGTTAAACCAAGTATAAATAAATATGATGTTGTAATAAAATCAGAATTAGATGAAGTTTTAGATTCAATTATTAAAATTGGTAATGATCATTCAGAAACTAAAAAGGATTTAAATAAAATTACAGACTTTTTAATTAATATTGGAAAATATGTTGAAAATTTAGAAGAAAAATTAGAAAAAGAACTAAAATTTCTATTTGATGGAGTCAATGAATCCATAAAAGAATTAAATGCTGAAATAATACTAATTAAAGATGATATAGATAAATTACAATAATTATTTTATATAAATGGAGTTGATTTATTGTCTTAAATGTAAACAAAAAACTAATTCTAAAGATATTCAGATAATAAAATTGAAAAATATAAATGTAATTAAATCAAAATGTTGTATTTGTAATTCAAAGAAAAGTTGTCTTACAAAATTTTCTCCCTAATAAATGGCTCTATACAGTTCATTTGATTTATTCATTATCAGAAACCAAAATCAATTAAACAAAGATGATTGGGATGATATTTCTGAAAAATATGAGTTGAGTATTAATATGATGAGATTGTTTCAAAATAAATTAAATTGGCAAAAAATTGCTCAACATCAAAATTTAACTATAGATTTTATTACTGAATTCATAAATTATCAATTAAAAGATTATATTGATTTGATTTGTAAATATCAAGATTTAACTGAATATTTCATTCATGATTATGCATTTACATTAAATTGGGAATTAATTTTAGAACATCAAAAAATATCAGCAAAATTTATACTTGATCATGCTACTGAAATTGAATATTTTAAAAGTAAAAATGAAATTGATACATAAAAATTATAAAATTTGACATCATAAAATTATAAAAATTTTACTTGTTTTAAAAAAGCTTTTGATTTAAAAAATTTATCCTTAATAAATGGCTGATTACAAAAAATATGTAAATGATATTGAAAGAGCTGAATACAAAAATTTCTATCCATTATCTAAATTACATTTAAATGAACCTAATAAAAAAACTGAATTTAATATAGATTTTGGAGATGGATTTTGTACTTCTAAATTTCAATTTTATATATCTGGTAAATTGACTAAATCTGATGGAAATGCATATGATAATGGTGCTAATATAAAATTAATTGATAATTTTGTTCCATTTTTATTTTCAAAAATTGAAGTTAGAAAACATAATAAATTGATTGATGAAATTGAATATCCTGGTCTATTAAGTACAATTAAAGGTACTATAACTTATTCAAAATCAGAAATAAATCAGATAAATAATGGTTTTGAATCAAATTTTAAAAATAAATTTGAAGCAATTGGTAATTTATCTCATTTTGGATTAGGATTTTTTGAAAATGTAAATATTCCAATATACAAAGGAGGTTTTAATATAACATTTATTAGATCAGAAGATAATGATGCAATTTTTAGATGGAAAACTAAAAAGGCTGATGGATCTTATGATAATGCTACATTACCAACTGAAGGTAAAAATAACAATTGATGAATTTTTTATTAGAGTTCCTATAATTGAATACAAAACAACAAGTAAAATTCAATTAATTAATGAACTAAGCAAATTTGAAAAAGTAAATTTTCATTTTAATCATTGGCAATGCATTGAACAAAAAAATATTACAGAAAAGAATTTAAGTTTTGATATAACAAATATCTATAGAAATATTTATAATCCAAAATTTATTATAATTGGATTTCAAAAATCAAGAACAAATGATCAGTTATTTGATACTTCTAAATTTGATAGTATGTATGTAAAAAATATAAGAGTAAAACTAAATGGTCATTATTACCCTGATGAATTGGAAAATTTTGATATAAACAATGAAAAATTTAGAATTATGTATGAAATGTATCAAGATTACAAAAAGGTTTATTATATTAGTAGTAAAATGTATTATAGTCCAACAGAATTTCTAGATAATAGACCAATTTATGTAATTGATACTACAAAAAATCCAACAAATATTTCAAGTTCAAAAAATGATATTATTATTAATGCAGATTTTGATTATGATATAGTAGCTACTAGTAAAACAAATTGTTATATTATTATTGTATCTGAAAAATTACTTGAATATAATATAATCAAAAATGATATTACTGAAATTAATTAGAATGAATTATTACTATTTTAGTCAAATTTATTGAAAAAATACTACTAAAATTTTAAATTACCTTATGAAAAGTCGACTATTAATTTTATTGAAAAAATACTTATAAAATGTGATAATTTTACTTGTTTTTAAAAAAATTTTATTTTGTAAAAAATTTAGGCATATTTGTTAAAAAATTTCATTAAAATTGCATATTTTTTAAGACAATTTGACAAAAGCTGAAAATTGGCCAAAAAATGGCAAAAATATTGCATAATTGTATTAAAAAACTGTGAAATTTGTTTGATTTTTGATTGTCTCCAAAAGTGTCCTAGAAGTAACATGATACTATCTACTTATATATGTATATATATATGTATGTGTCCCTAGACACGATAACTCTCGTAAAAATGGTCCGATCGACACCAAATTTGGTAGAGATGTGTAATCCTACGTTTATTCGGATGAGTTCGAAAACCAGACATATCGACCTACCGGAAGGGGTAGTTTTGGGGGGTTTTGTACCCCAAAAATGGGTTTTTTGCATTTTTCATATGTAAATTTAAAAAATTTTAAACTTTTATCTTGACCATTGGATTTAGCTCAAAAAAACACACAATTTAGTTTTGAAGCTTTGTTCTATCTCTATTGGTTACCGAGATATTACAAAGTCTAAAGACAGTACATTGTCTTTTGGGGCTGCAATGTTAATCTTATGGAGGATAATGATGTGTTAATATTTCACTTATTAACCAATATTTTTGTATGAAACTTGGTATTTAGCTTCATTTTCTTGAGATTCATCCATTTAAGGTAAAAAATCTCGTTTTTTTTACTTATCATGGCAGCAAACCTGCATACTCTTTCCCCATGTTAATCTTATGGAGAATAGGCAAACCCTTTTATTTATGGACAGATATTGATGAAACTCACTATATGGCTTTATATGGTCGAAATAAATTTTTTCTATGCTAAAAACCTACTTTTAGTGTCCCCCATGGCAGCATACCTGCATACTCTTTCCCTATAATTATCTTAAGGAGAATAGACATTAATTTATTTCCCTACTTATGAGCACGTGATGAAATTTTGTTTACATGTTTAGCTGGTCAAAATTAATATTACTAATTTGGAAATTCGCTGAGTACGCAGGTCTGCTGCGACGGGGAGTATTTAAATTATTTGTTATCAACGGCTTTTTAAAGATTTCAACTATAGTATTTGTGTTAAAAACATTTTCGTTAAACGACTACCGGAATTTTTTGTATGTTTCCATCAAAATAAGGTAAGTTTTACTATTTTTACCAATGACTAAATAATCACTCCGTTATCATCAGTGTGTTTGATGATAGTCGTTGAGTACAGTGAAAGTGTCTTTGTGGGTAAAATTTCATCACGCAATAAAAATAAAGAAAAATTTCACGTACAATGTTCAAGGGCTACTTGTGAAAGTACACGCGACAGCAGTGATTTGGCCCAGACATCCTGTTAGAGAAAATGCTCAAACATATTTCCCAATATATTTCTCCAGGGTATCTGAAGAAGCAGTTTTTGGTAACTGTATTTTGGTTTTCTTGTTTCCCATTAATGTTTTTTTTTTATTTGTGTTCAATTCAGCCTTAGAGTTTTCATATGTGGTTAGGTACCTTTTAATTTTGTTATTTTAATTTTAAGTAGCTGTGTTTTTATTTAAATTATTTTTTGTTTTAAATGTATGTAGAAACTATTTAAAACCATATTGTTAATGTTTGATTTGCGTTTAACGTAAGATATCCCAAAATTCGAATAAAGTATTGCCTAATTTAACTTGTGAGTATTTCCTTTTATACTAATTTCACAAAATTAAATATACTGTACTAATTCAGGGTGACAAGGGCATAAGCCTACTCGGCCGGAATAATCCTAGCGGGTAAAATTTTAGTGTAGAGGCAGTAGAATAAAAACATAAGTTATCGGTGATTGGTTGTGCCGAAAGCTGGGCGCTACGTAATATTTACCTCAGAACGTCACTAAACAATAAGGTTCAAATGTTTATTTAGAATCTGCAGAAAATGATTAATTATTCAGCAGATTTTGCTTAATGCCCTCGAATCCTCGAAAAGGAAAAGTTGGTCTTGACCATGTGTGCAAAATAATTAGTGTAACCAATCCGTGGTTCTGAGTTTGATAAGCAAATGTGGACAATGAGCTAAAGAAACCTACACTACCAGTCATCATGGACAAATAAGATAATGTCGCACCGTCAGAGGTGTGTCACTGAGTTGCCATTTCCTTGAACTTTGAACCTAAGTTTGACATATTTGGTGGCCTATATCGGTGATGTATATACGACACAGTGTGAAACCTGGAATTTGATTGCAGATTAGTTTAAGTTTTAGAAAACATATTAGTGGAATAAGCTACATACATGTTAATTTTCCTTGAAACCACAAAACTGAGAAGTGTAACATCTGATATAACCTTTTTTCTCACAACATTTTTATGTTATTAAACTTATTTTTCCTTTTAAAATAATTCAAAACTATTTTATTGATGCAATCACATTTTAATATTAGTGTTAATGAATCATCGCGGAAATGGGCTCTTTGCTAAGCGTAGTGGCATTTTACAAATCGTAAATGGGCTCAAACAGAGATACTTTCAGTCCGATTGTTTAAAAAATTGTTCCTACCACTGCATTGAAATAATCACATTGCCACACCTATAAATAGTATGCAAAACAGTTAATTGCCGTTTTTTTCTTTTGATTCTCACTTGCTAAATAAAAAAAAATATTCAAGGTCAACTGTTGTTACAAACCATACTACAGCTGTTGGAAACTGTTGTCATTTAAACTTACTAATTGCTGTTTTTTTTTTCTTTAGGTTATGGTTGATAGTTGTTAGTGTGTTCCAATAGAAAAATAAAGTATAATTTACGTGAAATTATGTATACGATAACAAACTTAATCTGTTGCAATTCTGATGATTGGAAAAATCGTATGTGTATTAAGAGTACAAATAGTTAATGCCGCTCTCGAAATTTGGCCACAATTAGCTAACGTTTCTTGCGGCCATCTACAGTTAGCTCGGTAAACTCACACTTTTATTTTAAAAGTCTATCCTAGAGTGCTAAGTCCAACCAAAGAAACTTGTTTCTTTACCATATGAGCTTGTTCGCTCCCCTCACTCGTCGCCGCGACGAGCTCGTTTTTTTTTTTCGATACTCACGTTTCAGAATTAATTTATTACAGTGCTGCACTCTGGTTTTAATTTGCTGAACTAGGTGTTGAAATTACTCGTATAACATTGGATTTTCTTATTACCATTTGGTTTTGCCATCGTTAAATCTTATTATATTGCCATTATTCCGAACATTTAAAAATTTTAGTATAACATATGAATAAAAACTGCAAAGTTATTCATCTAAGACTGTTGCAATAAGCACCAATATTGGTATTATCATAAAGGGGTACAGTATGATACTTTACTTACAACTCTCTTGAACCACGGCGACCCAGTCGTGGACCATGTTGCGAGTCAATAATCTTGCAGATAAAGTTCATGATAAATTCTCTCCATAGTCTCGAAAACATTAATGAATTTCTATTATATTAATTTACAGGGTTGGCTGTAGTAACTCTTGTCGACTAAATAATCCTTGAGCTTGATCTTTAACTTATTCAAACTTGCAATATTTTTTAGATATTCAGGTACAGTAACTGATGAAAATACTTTTGTCCCTTATACTTGCCCCATTCTCCAGATTAAGTCGTTTTTAGCCTTTTTAATTCGGCCATTATTTTATTTATTTGTAGATAAATTTTTGGAGAATATAAAAATGTATTAAAATCCTAAAACTAAATGTCCATTGTTGATTAAATTGTCTTTAATCAATAAAGTTAACAAATTACTCTAAATTTGCATTAATAATGTTTTATTTAGAGTAAGTTTGATTATTTCACCTATATTCTAACCAAACGTGTAAAATATGTCTTATATCATTTTGAAGCCGATAAAATAACAAAGTTTTTAATAATAATATTTGACGCCTTGTCAATAGACATTGGCACATTTTATTGAATGTAAAAAAAGAAATAATTTTATAAAAAAATCATTTTGTTATTTTTAACGGTAATATAATATAAATAACTGAGTTATACTTATTATTTATCTAGTTAAGGTTATTGAAAATTATATTGAGAATCCAAAAATGTTATAAGATTTTCTACACAAGGTCCTGTATTCTAATAAAATTAAGATTTTCCAATAAAACTATCAAATTTTGACCCCTCAATAGCTATTTGTGTAATAAGAGCGTAAGGCTCGGACTACACGAGCGGACAAAACGCCACCGATTGTACGCGCCGAATTGTGTCTGACTAGACGAAGCCGACAATCGGCGGCGGACTGACCGCGTTGCACCCGCGGGCCTGGACTACACCAAGCAGTTGCGACGCGGTTTCCGACATTCTGATTGTTGTCTTTTTATAGTTCCAATATGGATTCCATACAGGTCGGATGTGTTGCGACTGTTTTAATATTACAGCATGTTTTTATTAAAAAACGCCGTGCAAAGAGGCGTTATTGGTCACACCCGATATTATCGCATCGTTTAGTAACAGGGCAGTTTCACGTCATGTTCAACACGCATAGAATGTACCCAGACAAGTTTTATCAGTTTTATCGTATGTCGGTGGAATCGTTTGATGAACTGTTAGGGTTGATCGGAGAATTCATAGGGAAACGTGATAGTGTGATGAGAAGAGCAATTGATCCTGCGGAAAGACTTGCTCTTCTGTGTAGATAACAACAATAGACTCGTCCACTGAGGGGAGGATGGAAGGGGGCGCGGGAGAAACGCTTCCTACCGCTACGTGTAGTCCGGTGAGCCGACGATCGGCGCGCCGATTTGACGCCTCCGGAGGCGTTCGATCCGTCGGCCGCCGCATTGACGCGTCTTCGCCAGGCGGTAGAACCGCTCGTGTAGTCCATTTCATAAGAAGTCATGGTTTTAATCAATGGAGCGTACACTCGGCGGCGTTTTGTCCGCTCGTGTAGTCCGAGCCTAAAGTACGTCATTGCCACTCGAGAATTGTAGATGGCCGCACGAAGCGTCAGCTGAGTGCGGCCAAACAATTCAAAAGCGGCAATGACTCTTTGCGCTCGTAATACACACAAGATTTTTCCTATCAACATAATTGTTACATATTACATGTTTTATTGTATACAAAATGTCATTTAGATTATTTTTGATTTGTTTCTGTTGGAACATAATGTAAACTAGCAAACATAACCTCAAACTAAAAAAGAAACAATTACTAAACGACAACAATGAATAACAGCTGTAGCATGGTTTGTAATAACAGCTGATTCAACATTGCTGTTTGATCTAGCGTGCGGTAAAGAATCATTGCCGCTCTAGAGCGGGAAAGAAACGGAAACCGGAAATGAACTGTTTTGCATAGGGGTTACAGGGGTGGCAATGCAATTATTTCCATGCAGTGGTAGGAAAAATATTAAACACTAACTTCATTCCACCTTGTATATCGAAAACAGGTGATTTCACAGTAGTATAGCGAGTTTGAAATAATTGCCAGAAATAACTGACTTAAAAGGTTTGATAGAAATCGTTTGAGCGGACTTTTGGAATTAGTGTGCATGGATACATATGCATAAAAACTTTAGTAACATTAGAGTACAGTATTTTTTGTGTTACGATTACTAAAACATATAATAAATAATTAAGTAAATCAAAGCATAGTTTAATAGTGGATTAAAACTATAAATATACTCACACGAGAAAATTACCAACAAAATGATAAATAACCGCATACTTGCACTTTTGAATTATATACAAAAATTAAATAGGAGGTGGAAAAAAGTTGAAAAGGTTCTGTTATACTTGTATACTTGCAAAGAAATTAACTAACTTTACGTATACTCAGTAACGGTTAGTATTAAATTTCATGTATATTATGTTATGTCACACAGTTCGTGTTCTTTACAAATTAGCTGTAGTTAACATGGTTGATATTATTAATTTAATAACTTACGATTATAAATGTGCAAAATAATAACGGACCATTCTCTGCACAACTATTGCTGTGGCTGTTGCTGTTCTGGTGCGATGTTACATATAGGTCTCAAAATAAGAACATAAGAAACATTTAAGCTGGAGACAACATCATAGATATGCATTGATCAAAATATTGTTAAAAACGTTACTCTTCTGAAGGGTAAGAAATTTTTCACAAAAACGCGACCACAAAAGGTAGAATATATAGGAAGGTATTGCTGTTTTATATTTGATAATATCATTTCAGAGCGAAATTTTATGTTAATTTTTAACATAAAAATTATTCTTTCTCTTATTGTCATGTTTACAGTAATGTTCTCAACTTTGTGAGACCTTAATTTAATGAGATTTTCAATATAAGATTACATTTAAAATGTATTACTTATGGTATTGTTGTTGGGACGATTGTCTGATGATATAATGAACTTGTACAATGATAAAATAAGACTTAAATTATAAATATTTATATAAAACGTTTAATTACTTAGCCTATACGTGCAAAATAATAAATAAACCTTGTAAAATTTTCTGACACTATGTATAGATAAATGTTATGTATTTAGGTTTTGAAATGTTTTCTGAAAATACATAAAAAATATTTTTGCATGTCCTAAATAAATGCAAGAGGTAATATAAAATAATATTTTTTTTATGTGTTTTAAATTCATGAGAAAAAACATGGATAGTTTTGTATGGTCGTATAAAGCGGTGTAAATGCATTAGAAACGCTTGTGGCACATAACACGAGTGGCACACCTTATGGTAGCACTGTAACAAAATAATACGTTGAACCTTTTTTCAGCATTTTCGTTTTTAAATGTCTTTACGTATTTTTGTAATCAAATGTAGTGTAAATTTAACTTTTAAACAGTTTACAACCAATATATGTTTTTTTTTTTTTTTTTACAAACAAATTAATTCTTTCCACGAATTAAAATTTTCGATCAAAGTTATTGCATGTAGAAAACATTTGAGTGTTGTGTAAAATGCAATCAGATCCGATTTTGGTTGATCAGCACCTGATCAGGCTACACAAAATGGGATCAGAACCTGTTTAGATAGGATATGGTCATATCATCTCATTGGGTTAAAGTTAATCAGGTTATAATAGGAATGATTCAGAAAATTATAAGAATGATTCAGTTGGGGCCAAACCTGGTAGAGGCCTAGCAAGAAGATATTACAAAATGTTTTTGTCCTATATGTAAAATCGCAAGAGAACAACAATAGTTAATCCGAAGATAGTCCGTTATCATATTGCATGCTAATAAACGTGAACTAATAAGTTAATAATATCAACCATGTTAACTACAGATAATGTGTTAAGAACACGAACTGTATGATAATATATACTGTAACGTAATATTAACGATCACCGATAGTACATATACGTAAAGTTTGTTCATTTCTTTGCAAGTATAACATAACCTTTTCCAGCTTCGTTCTACCTCTCATTTAATTTTTGTATATTATTCAAAAGTGCAATTATGCGGTTATTTATAATTTTGTTGGTAATTTTCTTGTGTGAGTATACTTATAGTTTTAATCCACTATTAAACTATGCTTTGATTTTATTTATTACATGTCTTAGTAATCGTAACACTTAAAAAATATACGCTCTAGTATTATCAAATTTGTTATGCTGCATATATGTATCAATCCACACTTATGAAAACAAGTCTTCTAAAACGATTTCCAAAAAAGTTTTAATGCTACCTCTGGCATAAAAATAATTTTTAATCAAACACACTGATGATGACGTAGTGATTATTTAACGAGACTTTCCACGAAACAATGTCCATGCCGTTGCAGTTCACTCACCACTTAAACAGCGGCATCGGCGGGTACAGTCAACGTGACAATTTTGGTAAAAACTACTAAAACCTCCACCAAATACAATGTTTAAATAGTCTAGTCATTAGTACGAAGAGTGACACTTCTATTATTTTGATAGAAAAATATAAAATACAAATAAATCTGGTAGTCGTTTAGCTAAAAGGTTCAAATTTTAAACACAAATAGTAGGATTAAAATCTTAAAAAAGACGTTGATAATAATAAATTATTTAAAAACGTCATCTTTACAACGGAAGAAGTTGGTAAGGGCGCCGAAGGTTTAAAGAATTTTTTCACGAGCAACCTTAACCATTAGTTAAGAGTGTAGTAGCTAAGTTCTTTTTCCTACCGCTACATGGAAATAACGGCATTGCCTCGTCTGTAAACAGTACGCAAATAAGTTTATTTTCATTTCATTCCCGATTTAAGGCGGCAATGTTCGTTCCCACTCGCTAAATCAAATAGCTATAAGGCCAGCTGTTGTTACAAACCATACCACACCTGTTGGTTATTGTTGACACTTTGTAATTGCTGTTTTTCCTTTTTAGTTTGAGGTTACGTTTGATATTTGTTAACTGAAAAACCTAACATAACCCAAATGAAATTTTGTATTACAATAAAACATTTAATCTGTTGCAATTGTGGTAATAGAAAAAATTCTATTTGTATTATAAGCATTGCCTACAGTTCTCGAGCGGCAATGCCGTACTTTGCGCTCTTAGTACACATATAGTTATTTTTAATTTAAAATAACACGTGATGACATTCCAGGTTTCATTCGGCTCGACGCCTTCAACGTGCATCGAGGTCCTCGAAGGCCTCCTATTAGTAGTGGGCCCGGTCCAACCACAAACACCATAGGCGAATAAGACGACACTAGCGCGATGGAGACAGTGGCGGATCCAGAGAATGATCTTGGGGGGGGGAACTACCGGCAAAAAAAAAAAAAAAAAAAAAAAAAAAAAAAAAAAAAAAAAAAAAAAAAAAAACACGCAAAAATTGAAATAATTTATTTTCTTGGTTACATTATTTACAAATTGTTACAATTAAATCTTACATCACTATATTATCCCTTTTGCATTTAATGTTGATTTGAAAAAACACCAAATTCAACCTTACTGAAGTTTAACCTTACTTTGACTTTACTTTAACCTTTAATGAGGTTAGTATTATATGCTAAATCTAGTGATTTTGCCCCCGATACTGAGTGCGGCTTCAAAACTACAGTACCACTTTAACCGAGCCTTGCTCGTTAGTTTTTATTTACTTTTGTTATAGTGTCATGGCAATAAAGCTATTCAATTTCCACCAACAACCAACTATACCTCTTCAGAAATAACAGCTGTTTCCAAAAGACTGCTTAACATTAATGTTCCTTTATTTTTGTATACCTTTCGTTGTTACTTCGTAACCAAAATAGCAACCCATAAAACCAATGTGAAAAATTACGATTTTTAAACTTAAATTTAGACCAAATTCTATTTTTCCTGGGATTGAGACTGTTTCCAAACTTAGTTTTGGGCCAAAACACTCTTAAGTGCAAAGTTTAAGTAAAATCAACCCACTAGATTTCGAGATCGTGGAACACACATTGCTTCAGACAGTGCTCCTATAGGGTTGTATATAGGATTGTTTTAGTTCGTAAAACGGGCACGGCACAGAGTGCAAAAGCTTGCAGTCACATATGGGCAAAATTGTATTTAGTTTGGATGGAGAAATGTTATTGTGTTGTAGCAATGTATACCTACAACACATTATAATACCTACTACATTATAATAGCCATGTATTATTGCTATAATACTAACCTCAAAATTTTTCAAGTTCACGTTTTTTGGATGGTTATCAGTGTATTATAAAAAAACTATTTGTTTTGAATTATGTTATTTTTTATATCAATTGCTTATCAAACTATGTTTCTGTTGTTCAGAAATACCTAGTAAAATATTTCAACCAATGTAACTGCGAAAAATATTTCAAGGGGCATTGTGTCAATCTCTGAGTTCTCTACAAACATCCAACGTGTTAGGTACCATTGACACTAGTGACACTGGCCAAGTCACAGGTACAGTCACGCTGACTGACACTGCCACCTTGTCTTGCGACTTGCCTTGAGGTTTAGTTCTGAATACAATGTGGCCATCCGTTGCTGACACCTCAAAAGTATCCTCATTTACTGTATAATACGATACGACATACATCCACTTCGTCTGCTTGTTAAATAAATTGTTATTCCTAGTACAAAGTTGAAATGAAAATAAACTACCGTAGAATTTAAGCATTTTATGAAAAAAGAATTAAAGTAGTGAAATTCGTGGCTCTTTTACAGCTTAGGCCTACAGTAACCTCCACAACATTTGTTGGTACTTGTTTCTTATACAGTTGAATTTTTTTACCAAGAAGCAGTCAAGATTAGGTCGACTATCTTTGGCTCTGAACTTCTTTTATTTGTAGCATAATTATGTGTGTCATATCAATCATGTTTGTAGTTTTGTTTATCAACAACGGTTTTTTACTTGTGCTTGCTTAAAGTCAGTCATGTCACCGATGATCGCGGCGAACGTGTAGGCCTAAATCCGCCTGCGGCCGCGATGTTGGGTGAGATATAGATGTCTAGACGGTTTAACTTATCGCTACCGTGTGATTCGTTTTGAGTTAGTGAAAGTATTTCCTTGGTATATACAGTAACAGTACTAAAATAACCTAATCGCTGCAGCGCACTGCAAACTTGGCTGAGTACGTGTAGCAGGCCCGGTGTCGAGGCCGCGAGCAGAGATGCGTTCGCCGCGATCATCGGTGAAATGGCTGACTTTAAGGAAGCAGAACTCAAAATCCGTAAAACTTAAAAACATGAAATTTTTACACTATGCTCATAAAGTAGCCTTCTTTCAATTATGTGTTTTTATTAAAGATACCAGTTCAAAATGACATAAAAGGTAGCTGGGTTATGTAAAACAAACAAATACTCATAGTTTGGATAATCGGTTAAATAATCTCCTACTTAACGTAGGAAATTCTTGGGCCCTTGGGGGGGGGGGGAAATTTCCCCCGTTTCCCCCCCCCCCCCCCGTGGATCCGCCAGATGGAGATGGCCGCTGGATGGAGATGGCTTTGGAGATCTGCTGCTTAAACATTTTGCCAATAAACATTTCTTACAGATCTACTCTTAATTATTTATTGACCTAGATACAAATTGTATTGTATCTTTAACACTGTAGGTAGATTTACAAAGCTCTTCTTATTGGAGTTTAATACCACTAATTTCAAATTAATAACTTAAAATAATCCAATACATTTATATAATTTTTGATGATTCCTTTCGTTTATCATTGATAAGTAGGGGTCTTTGGCCGAAGACTGTCAGGAGGAGCAGGAGGAGCCCATCCCCCGAGGACCACCGGCGGCGAGCCCCCCCCCCGGAAGTCCACCCATGGCGAAACAGTAGGGGTCTTTGGTCCAACTGGTCCGACTTTTTTTTTGTAATAGTAGGGACATTCGGCCGGTTATTATATATTTTTTTCACGGTGTCATGGCCGATGGTGGGACTACGGTGGGGCTAAGGTGGGGCTAAGGTGGGAAAAAAGTAGAGTGTTTTGGAGACCTTGATGGCATGAACTATCAATAGAATCCGTCGCATGAGTGTGACAATCGTTGTTCGCAATGAGTTGACAAACTCCTGGAGAGATACAGTCTCATCAGCGGGCTCCGTAAGCCTGTACGTCTTCAAACGCCCGCGAAATGCTGTCTCGGTCTCCACGAAGCCATCTGGTGCCAAATCACTGGGAATGATGGAGGATCCATTGACGATGTCGTCACTGTTTGTTCCTACAGACGTTGTTGACGAGGGGACAGGCGTTGTGGTCGAGATGACCGGCACTGGCGGTTGGACTCCACCAATCTGCTCTGGCTGTTGGTTCACACGTGCAGCTCTACAGTGGAATCGGGCGTGGAACTGCATGTTATCCTTGCGATTGAAGAACCTTCCACATCCGCCACACGCATGCTCTGAAAAACACATATAGTTGTAGTCACAAGCATAATAAAGTAAAAAGAAACAGTTTATAAACCAATATGAAAGTTCTGGATGTATAATGCAGTAGCTTCATAATTAACTAAATATTAAAATTGGTTAAAAGTCTTTACATCAGAACTCATTTAGGAAATGAAAATGGAAGAACGAATCATTTATTGTGAAATCAACTACTGCATATTTTGTATCTGAATAATAAACCGGATGAACTTTTTGAAAAAGTCAAAACAATCATTATTAGTTTGGAGTCAAAGAAAAATGCATACCTGTTGTACGAACTCCAACAGACGATGGGACTTGTGTTGGTTCCGGTCTCGAATCGAGGTCAGGAGCGTTAGAGGAGCAGGGTCGCGGACCCGAAGGAGTGGAAGCGAAACCTATAATAAATGAACACATATGTGATTTCATCACAACATTTCGTATCTTAAAGCAGATTTATAAGGAGATATGATGGATATTGGGTAAGTAAATACTCGTACATTCCGTTCAATGGAGTTGTTTTGATCGCTTTGAGAGTATTCCTAAAATTTTCACATCTTTAAGAACATATTTTCTTGAAGCGAATGTCTATGTATATCCATTTATTTGTGTGAATGATCAGTGTTATGGAGTTAGTGACTATAGCTAAAGTTCGAGGTATTATTAAAAATTTTACTAACCTGGTCTGAATGCGGGATTCATCGCTTGTTGGGGATGTGGGCGATGGGTGATGTCGATGTGACGACGAAGGGTATCATCCCTGGAGTATGTTCGACCACAATCTGGACAGTCAAATTTGACTCCCCCGTAGACGGATCGTACATGTCGACTCAAGTGATCCTTCTTCTTGTACGACTCACCGCACTCCCCACAACAGAAGCGACGTTCCAAAGTGTTGTTCATGATCTACAAACAAATAACTCTACGTAGTATAATGTCTTCAGAGAAATTTTATGAAAAAACTCAAAGAATGTACTCAAATAAGTTTACTAGTAGTTTACTTGTAGTAGTAATAGTAGTAGTAGTAGTAGTACTAGTAGTTTTAATATTACAAGAAGCATTCTTCATAAGTGACCCACACAACAAGCAAGTGTAAAAGAGTTTCATTGCAGTCAATTTTTACATTAGTGACAAAACTATTAAAATTGTTTTGAAAGTAAATATTCTACTTTGCATTCAGGAATGTTTATCTTTGCTTAAGAAGCTATGCATTATAGTTTATTAACATTCTTCTCTGTTAAACTACGCAACAAAGGTGAATTTAAAGGCAAGGAGAGTATGAATCAGTAAGTTTGATTTTCTATTACAATTTTACATATCGCAAAGTAAAACACGAAAATCATGTTATGAACTCTTCAGCTAGTACATGATAGAAAGAACGAAGAAACTTGACACAAATAAAATCCACATACATCATACGTATTTAAATATAGATAACTATTCTACATTACGAATACTACTTACATTTGAATTGATGAGTACCCAGCAGTAAGACAGTAGTACTATGGCACAGGGCGCAGCGGAGCACTGGAGCACTGGAAATCACGTCCGTTCACCTTGAAGTCCGGAGAGAGACTGAGCGAAGAAAGGCAGTAGCACTGGACCGCTGGAGCACTGGAGCACTGGAGAACACGTCCGGTCACCGTGAAGTCTGAAGAGAGACTGAGGGCAGCGGAGCTAACGGAGCACTGGAGCACTGGAGCACTGGAGCACACGTCCGATCGCCTCGAAGTCTGGAGAGAGAGTGAACGAGCAAATACAGACGCTGTGGGATGTAAAAATGGCGCAGGATCGTACATAGTATGCAGCGGCACGACAGACGACCATCAACGGCTATACTCAATTTGAATCTCAGCGTATGCCTAGAGTGTAGAGGTTCATTGAAAATGAGTCAACGCGAGAGTGACAAAAATTAGAACCAACTGTGGCCATTCGGGGGAAGAGGCAGTGTTTTAATTTGTACGAAGTCACCCAACACATTTAGTTCAATATAGAGAAAGAGGTATGAGAACTCGAGGCGTAAGGATAACGTCTCGACACTATTGACTGCGGCTACACCGAACACCGCGCAAACAAAAATCAAGTTGGTGGCGTAGGAATACCGGTTGCCTGCCACGCGCACTATGCATCGGCACGATAGGGGACCATCAGCGGTCATACTCAATTTGAATCTCAGCGTATGCCTAGAGTGTAGAGGCTCATTGAAAATGAGTTAACAACGCGAGAGTGACAAAATTTTAGAACCATCTGCGGCAATTCGGGGACAAGGCAGTGTTTTAAATTGTACGAAGTCACACATCACATTTAGTTCAATATAGAGTAAGAGGTATGAGAGCTCATTACACAAAATAACCACTTAAAGACAGTTTTGATTATGTCGAATCATTAGTCAACTATTTTGTAACTCATAAACATTTAACACATTAAATGAAGTCACATGTCTCTTGTGCATCACTTCAAAGGAGTAAACATCGGTTGAAAGTTCAACCGCAGCATCACTTCGCATGCAGTACACTCTTTTACATAGAAGCGAGTCGTGCGTAGAAAACCCAACGAAACATTATCAAATTATTTTGACCACCTTAGATTGTCTCCTCGAACACATACACCGTACACATGCGCTTATAAAAAATCAAGATGGCGACGTAAGGATATCGCCTCGACAATGTGGACTGCTGCTACACCGAACACCGCGCAAACAAAAAATCAAGTTGGTGGCGTAGGAATACCTTTGGCCGGACACGCGCGCGGCGGCGTAGGAATACCGGTTGCCTGCCACGCACACTCAAGTAAAATGCGAGCTTTCACATGGTTTCCAGAAATATTGAGGTTTAAAGAGGCCGGTTAAGGACACTTGATGCATGCCGCAAAAATGCGCGTGTTTGAATTCTACGCGCGGATAGAATGCGAGCGCGCGAACGACATGCATCGACATATTCAAAACTGTCTTTAAGTGGTTATTTTGTGTAATGAGCTCTCATGCCTCTTACTCTATATTGAACTAAATGTGATGTGTGACTTCGTACAATTTAAAACACTGCCTTGTCCCCGAATTGCCGCAGATGGTTCTAAAATTTTCTCACTTTCGCGTTGTTAACTCATTTTCAATGAGCCTCTACACTCTAGGCATACGCTGAGATTCAAATTGAGTATGACTGCTGATGGTCACCTATCGTGCCGATGAATAGTGCGCGTGGCAGGCAACCGGTATTCCTACGCCAACAACTTGATTTTTGTTTGTGCGGTGTTCGGTGTAGCCGCAGTCAATAGTGTCGAGACGTTATCCTTACGCCTCGAGTTCTCATACCTCTTTCTCTATATTGAACTAAATGTGTTGGGTGACTTCGTACAAATTAAAACACTGCCTCTTCCCCCGAATGGCCACAGTTGGTTCTAATTTTTGTCACTCTCGCGTTGACTCATTTTCAATGAACCTCTACACTCTAGGCATACGCTGAGATTCAAATTGAGTATAGCCGTTGATGGTCGTCTGTCGTGCCACTGCATACTATGTACGATCCTGCGCCATTTTTACATCCCACAGCGTCTGTATTTGCTCGTTCACTCTCTCTCCAGACTTCGCGGCGATCGGACGTGTGCTCCAGTGCTCCAGTGCTCCAGTGCTCCGTTAGCTCCGCTGCCCTCAGTCTCTCTTCAGACTTCACGGTGACCGGACGTGTTCTCCAGTGCTCCAGTGCTCCAGCGGTCCAGTGCTACTGCCTTTCTTCGCTCAGTCTCTCTCCGGACTTCAAGGTGAACGGACGTGATTTCCAGTGCTCCAGTGCTCCGCTGCGCCCTGTGCCATAGTACTACTGTCTTACTCCTGGGTACTCATCAATTCAAATGTAAGTAGTATTCGTAATGTAGAATAGTTATCTATATTTAAATACGTATGATGTATGTGGATTTTATTTGTGTCAAGTTTCTTCGTTCTTTCTATCATGTACTAGCTGAAGAGTTCATAACATGATTTTCGTGTTTTACTTTGCGATATGTAAAATTGTAATAGAAAATCAAACTTACTGATTCATACTCTCCTTGCCTTTAAATTCATCTTTGTTGCGTAGTTTAACAGAGAAGAATGTTAATAAACTATAATGCATAGCTTCTTAAGCAAAGATAAACATTCCTGAATGCAAAGTAGAATATTTACTTTCAAAACAATTTTAATAGTTTTGTCACTAATGTAAAAATTGACTGCAATGAAACTCTTTTACACTTGCTTGTTGTGTGGGTCACTTATGAAGAATGCTTCTTGTAATATTAAAACTACTAGTACTACTACTACTACTACTATTACTACTACTACAAGTAAACTACTAGTAAACTTATTTGAGTACATTCTTTGAGTTTTTTTCATAAAATTTCTCTGAAGACATTATATTACGTAGAGTTATTTGTTTGTAGATCATGAACAACACTTTGGAACGTCGCTTCTGTTGTGGGGAGTGCGGTGAATCGTACAAGAAGAAGGATCACTTGAGTCGACATGTACGATCCGTCCACGGGGGAGTAATTTAACTGTCCAGATTGTGGTCGAACATACTCCAGGGATGATACCCTTCGTCGTCACATCGACATCACCCATCGCCCACATCCCCAACAAGCGATGAATCCCGCATTCAGACCAGGTTAGTAAAATTTTTAATAATACCTCGAACTTTAGCTATAGTCACTAACTCCATAACACTGATCATTCACAAAAATAAATGAATATACATAGACATTCGCTTCAAGAAAATATGTTCTTAAAGATGTGAAAATTTTAGGAATACTCTCAAAGCGATCAAAACAACTCCATTGAACGGAATGTACGAGTATTTACTTACCCAATATTCATCATATCTCCTTATAAATCTGCTTTAAGATACGAAATGTTGTGATGAAATCACATATGTGTTCATTTGTTATAGATTTCGCTTCCACTCCTTCGGATCCGCGACCCTGCTCCTCTAACGCTCCTGACCTCGATTCGAGACCGGAACCAACACAAGTCCCATCGTCTGTTGGAGTTCGTACAACAGGTATGCATTTTTCTTTGACTCCAAACTAATAATGATTGTTTTGACTTTTTCAAAAAGTTCATCCCGTATATTATTCAGATACAAAATATGCAGTAGTTGATTTCACAATAAATGATTCGTTCTTCCATCTTCATTTCCTAAATGAGTTCTGATGTAAAGACTTTTAATATTTAATATTTAGTTAATTATGAAGCTACTGCATTATACTTCCAGAACTTTCATATTGGTTTATAAACTGTTTCTTTTTACTTTATTATGCTTGTGACTACAACTATATGTGTTTTTCAGAGCATGCGTGTGGCGGATGTGGAAGGTTCTTCAATCACAAGGATAACATGCAGTTCCACGCCCGATTCCACTGTAGAGCTGCACGTGTGAACCAACAGCCAGAGCAGATTGGTGGAGTCCAACCGCCAGTGCCTGTCATCTCGACCACAACGCCTGTCCCCTCGTCAACAACGTCTGTAGGAACAAACAGTGACGACATCGTCAATGGATCCTCCATCATTCCCAGTGATTTGGCACCAGATGGCTTCGTGGAGACCGAGACAGCATTTCGCGGGCATTTGAAGACGTACAGGCTTGCGGAGCCCGCTGATAAGACTGTTTCTCTCCAGGAGTTTGTCAACTCATTGCGAACAACGATTGTCACACTCATGCGACGGATTCTATTGATAGTTCATGCCATCAAGGTTAATCTCTGGATCAAATGTCAATTCGCAAATATTCATGGTGAGACTTGTAAGCGAGCCTTCAAGACCAAAAATGTCCCTATCCTCCAAAATAGTGATGTAGATGAAATATGCCAACAATTCATCGACAAAATTTTACTGGAGAAGGAGACATGCGAGATGAAGTCTTCCGGGTGGAGCTTTGTTAGGGTTTTAGACATGGAGGTGAGAGTTAATGTTTATAGTCCTCTCAGAGGTAGCTCCTTCATCCCCCTTCCTCTCGATATCTCCAGGAAACACTCTGTGGTTAATGAGCTAAACGAATCGGATGAGCGGTGTTTTGAGTATTCAATTCTTTCTAAGTTTGTTAATGAAGCTCGTCGTGATCGGCTCACCTCTAAGCACTTTACTGCAGAGGTTAGGGCCCGAGCTAATTTAAATTTTGATGGACTTGAATTCCCAGTAAAAATCAATGACATCCGCAAGTTTGAGCGCAACAACCCGGGGGTAAGCGTTAACGTGTATGGTCTGGACAACAAGAAGCGGAGCAAGCAACAAAACAAAGAAGAACACTATGTCTTCCCGCTTCGCGTCGTCGATCAGGAGCTACCAAACCACTTCGATCTGTTGTTCCTAACAGATGAAAAGACCACTCACTATGCATACATCGCAGACTTCGAGAGGTTAGTTTCCAGCCAGCTGACACGTCACGGCCATCGTTTGTTCATTTGCAGGAGATGTTTCGCACATTTTGACAACCGACCGAACAAACTGGGTCTCACTGGAGCTGAACGGTTGGAGGAGAACAAGCGTTACTGCTCTTCGCATGATCCTCTAAGGACCGATTTGTCTGAAGATAAAGAGATTCGGTTTAAGCACATCGAGCGTACACAAAAAGCATGATTCACTATATATGCGGATTTTGAGTGTGCCCTCGTACCGATTGAACCAAATCGACTTATTCATCCCACACCAACGTCTCTTCCACCAGCGTGGGATCCGGCCAATTCAAGAGGTGCTAATATAAATCACAACGAGAATGCGTCAAGTAATGTGAAGAAACTCCACACGCCATACTCGTACGCGTACTACATTCATGATAATAACAGGAATGTTAACGATGGTGATTGTGACGACATTGATCCGACTAGCAACACATATTCAAAATTGAGACTCTACAGAGGTGAGAATGCCTCTGAACACTTTATAAACGCAGTACGGGATGACGTACAGAAGATTGGAGAAGTTTTGAATGCACGTCACAGACCCGATTACCGAGAGCAGGATACTATAAACATCTATTTCCATAATTTATCAAACTATGATGCACATTTCATAGTTAGAGAACTGGGTATCGACAAAGGAGATGTAGAAGTACTCGCCAACACGGAAGAAAAGTACATTACATTTTCAAAACGATTTAAATATCCTGGTCGACATAGTAACATCAAGCTACAGTTTGTCGATTCGTATCGTCTGATGGCGAAATCATTAGCGACACTTGCGTCCATACTACCTGATGACAAAATGAAAATCATGAAAGCTAGATACCCGGACAATGACGATTTCCGACTATTACGTAGGAAAGGAGCCTTCCCCTATGAATACATCACTTCACAGGATGTTCTGAACGAGGATCTACTTCCACCTAAAGAAGCCTTCGGAGATGAAGTAACTGATGTTGATTATGAACATGCACAACAAGTGTGGCGTAAATTCAACTGTACCACGCTCGGTGAATACTCAGATGTATATTTACGAACCGATGTGCTACTATTAGCCGATGTGTTTGAGGGGTTCAGGGAGATGTGTCTAACACACTATCAGCTCGACCCTGCACATTATCTTACGCTTCCGTCGTACGCCTGGGATGTCATGCTGTACAAAACTGGTGTGGTACTCGAAACCCTTCAAGATGTGGATCAATATGTATTTTTTGAGAAGGGTATTCGAGGTGGTCTGACTCAATGTGTAACTCGGCACGTCATCACCAATAATAAATACACTAGAGGACGCGGTGACCAAAACAGCCAGTGCGCATCGACAAGTGGAGGTTCCGTAGATAGTGATAATGATACATTTTTAATGTATTATGACTCTAACAACCTATACGGATGGGCCATGTCGGAACCACTTCCGTACAAAGATTTTGAGTGGCTAACACAGCAGGAAATTGACGCATTAGACATCTCGAGCATACCGGCGGAGGGCGAGTACGGGTACGTATTGGAAGTAGACTTGGAGTACCCGAAAGACCAAGTTCTGCACGATAAACACAGAGACTTGCCCTTCTGTCCAGAAGTTAGGAAATCACCAGCGTATCAACTCCCATACACATCGGAGCAAGTGATCAACAGCGGTGCTGGATCATCTAAGAAATTAATGGCCACCCTGACGGATAAGGAGGAATATGTAATCCACTATCGCTATCTTCAACAGGCGTTAGAGAATGGACTACGTGTTCGTCGAATCCACAGAGTTCTACGTTTCAAACAGTCACCGTGGTTGAAACCGTACGTGACGCTAAATACTGAGTTAAGACAGCAGGCCAGCAATAAATTTGAAGTGGAGATGTTCAAATTGATGGTTAATGCAGTATACGGTATGAGTCTCCAGAATGTGAGAAAACACCTAAACGTAAAACTAGTCACATCCCATAAAATGTATACTAAGGATGTAGCTAAAGCGAATTTCAATGATCGTGTTTGGTACAATGAAAACCTAGCATTGCTACATATGGCCAAAGTGCGAGTCGTACTGGACAAGCCTGTATACGCGGGAATGTGCATTCTGGACCATAGTAAACGATGGATGTACGGTTTCCACTATGACATGGTAGAGCGGTACGGTATCGAGAGGATTAGAATGGTCTACATGGACACCGATGGGATAGTCTACGCGATCCGTACCAGAGACGTCTACCGTGACATGTTGACACACCTTGACGATTTCGACACAAGTAACTATCCCAGGACCCACGTTTGTTATGATGGACGAAACTCTAGGGTGTTGGGAAAGTTTAAAGATGAAGCCGGAGGAGTAGCCATCGAAATGTTTGTCGGATTGATGGCAAAACTCTACTGTATGACATTCGGTAGGTGTACTTGTAATAATGAAATTGATGGAGATGATTGCATCGCGCCTCCCCCCATCAAACGAGCGAAGGGTGTTAATCGTGCCGTCGCTCTGCGTGATCTAACCGTACAAGATTACATCGATTGTCTTCATAACAGAACGACAAAGAGTACGGAGAATCAACGTTTTCAGAGTAAATACCATATGATTTACTCAGTGGTAGTGAGAAAAAGATCTCTGGCTCCGTTTGATGATAAACGATACGTGATGCCGGAGGATGGAATAAACACTCTTCCGTGGGGACATTATGCAATACCACCAAGAGCACCACCACTTCCTCCAGCTCTGCCTGCGCCGATGGACGTGGACGACAACACAATTTAATTAATGTCGCATGAGTGTGATCGGGTAGGCGCTGTTCGGATCTTAGGAGTGTGCTGGACTGTGATGGACTGTTATATGAACACTTATTTATTTATGTTGTTTCTTTGAAGTTTTAGTGATGGAACAAATTCATTTTGTTGACTAATTCATAGATTTTTTATTTTTGTTAACTAATGTATACGGTTCTATTTCTGCTGTTTAAGTTTATTTTTTCAATACACTCGATGTTAGTTGTAAGATTTTTTCCAATAAATCTAATCATTTGCATTGATATGATTGTTTTCATTTTCCAGTTTCACACTTAGTCTTAAGATTATTCACTGTTAGACTTGTGAAAAGAAAAATATAAATGGCGAGTCTACACAGAGGTGTACGAATACTAAACTATCAGACTCTTTTGAAAGTAAAATACCGATTTACTAGACTCTTTTGTCTTTGAAAGTAAATGTAATGACGAGTCTGCAGAAAGGTTAAACGAATAGACTCTTTTCACTTAGAAATTTAAAACTTTTAAATGATATGTCAAAGATGTGCAATGACTAAACTAACAGACTCTTTTGACTTTGAACGTGAAGTACTAAGTTACAAGACTCTTTTGTCTTTGAAAGTAAAATGTAATGCATAGTCTGCAGAAAGTTTAAACTATTAGACTCTAAAAACTTTTACAAATGCACTTTTGACTTTGAAATAGTGAGTCTCTTCAAAAGTGAAACTTACATACGAATGATAATAAAAGAATTATGTTTGTTAAGTGCTAATTTTATTGCAAGAAAGGAAATATCTTAACATACAAGAGAAATATTGTTTTACAGTCCAGTCAATAGATGTGAATAGTAAACAATAGTAGTGTTTACATAATTTAGTGAAGTCTTCTGATCATCGCATCAGTGTGAACAGTGGAAGAGTCGTCAAGGCGCTGCACAGAGTCAGTTGACTTACGAGTGGAAGTCCCAGATGCAGTAGAAGATTACTGTGGAATCTTAAAACTTTAGTTTTAATACAGAACAAAAAGCATACTTAAATGAAATGGAAAAGTATCAATGTAACACATTGTGTGTTATATGCAAAATTTAAAATGAAAATATAAATAATGTTCAATATGAAAGTATTTTTAACAATGTTAAAAAGAGTTGTATTACTATTCATGACTCATAGCAGCACTGGCCGAATGCCTCTACTATTTTGGATTGCCGCGGATTCGCCGCGGATTTGCCATACAACAAATGTTAAAAAGAGTTGTATTACTATTCATGACTCATAGCAGCACTGGCCGAATGCCTCTACTATTTTGGATTCGCCGCGGATTGCCGCGGATTGCCGCGGATTTGCCATACAACAAATGTTAAAAAGAGTTGTATTACTAAACATGACTTATAGCAGCACTGGCCGAATGCCTCTACTATTTTGGATTGCCGCGGATTGCCGCGGATTTGCCATACAACAAATGTTAAAAAGAGTTGTATTACTATTCATGACTCATAGCAGCACTGGCCGAATGCCTCTACTTTTTTGGATTGCCGCGGATTTGCCGCGGATAGGTTCATTAGACTTCTTGACCTATATGTCTCCAAAACACACTACTTTTTCCCCACCGTTGCCCCACCGTTGCCCCACCACTGCCCCACCATCGTCCCCACCATCGGCCACGACACCGTAAAAAAAATAATAATAATAATAACCGGCCGAATGCCCCTACTATTTAGCAAAAAAAAAAAAAAAAAAAAGAAAAAAAAAGTTTGACCAGTTGGACCAAAGTCCCCTACTATTTCGGGGGGGGGGGGGGGCTCGCCGCCAGTGGTCCTCGGGGGGGGGGGGGGGGGGGGCTCGCCGCCGGTGGTCCTCGGGGGGGGGGGGCTCCTCACAGCTCCTCACTGACAGTCTTCGGCCAAAGACCCCTACTCTCCAGTACAAACCAATGCCTAGTGATGGGGTAAGCGACATTGTGAGCGACTGGTTGTGTGACTTGGCTGCCTGATCTAATACAAACCTAACCTATCGTGAGTTTACACTAAGCACTTAATTTGGTGCCACATAGGATTTTAACTAAAACATTTTTCATTGAGGTATAAAAAAATATATTCGTTTGATTGGAGACATTTTAAAAGCCAAAGTTTGCAAACTTTTAACACATTATCTACCTTTGGTAAAATATCATGAATATCATTCCAATAGATTTTTGTATAGGGTACTTTACAAGTCTTTTATTTCAATAAAAAATAAATAAAACAAAAAATTGACACATATTTTACAATTTATTGTTACAACACAAAAAACTATGAGCTGCTAATTATTTGGTCTTTAAAAAGACTTCTTTTTCACAAATGAATCTTGAAAAAATATATAAATAAATAACTGTAGTTCAATATGATTTGATATTAACTTTAACTCTAAGACAATTCTTGTTTCAGGGCCCCCCTCGACCAATTGAACAACAAGACGGTGGTAGCCTCCCCGGAGACGTGTGACGGCCTGGCTGTGGACTGGGTGCACGACGTGCTCTACTGGACGGACACGGATCGCAACACCCTGGAGGCCGCGCGGCTCGACGGGTCCGATCACATGGTCATCTTCAACACGGGTCTGGACCAGCCGAGGGACATCGCTCTCGATCCATCAGCGGGGTGAACACAGATTAGAAAAACTATCATTCGTTATTTATGGGAGATATATAATATTGAAAAATATTAAAGATAAACCGTAACATTCTAAATTTCAAATCCTTTTTGGGCTTTTCATAAAATACTGTCTAGAATATAAATATAGATTTTGAAACTTTAGATATGAAATAGTCCAATAAGAGTTAAAACAATGTATACAGAACTGAATAAGTGTATGGATATCCTTATGGGGAAGTGGGAATGCCGTCCCCAAAACACAGATAGCACCACCAAGATATGGTAAAGATTTTTCTGATTGGTTGAATGGAAACAGATGACTAGAATAATTTTACAGAAGTTTGTTATTATTTTGATTTTTTGTAAACAAATATGCTCATTTTGACAATGGACCCGTTCACGTTCAGCCACCGCAAAAGAGGTTTGTTTACGTTTTGCCAATCATGTGACTAATTCCTAAGTGGGATTTGTCACGTGATAGGCAAGAGGGCTTCCCATGACAGTAAGAAGAAGTAATCCTAGCATCAGCACTTTATTTTTCTCTGGTTTTCGAGGGCAAAACTAAAAATGTTTAACATAAGATGTCCCTACTTATTCGGTTCTGTATACTATATTGGTTGAAGCACTGTTGCCAAATCTACACAGAAATTTATTGTATACTATGTTACATATGTTAAACATAATAATAAATGACAACATGGCACGGTGAGAAGGGGTTGAGTGGGGCCCAGCTGTTGCAATTTACATAATGCAATTTTCATGCAATTTACTACAAGTGACAATTTTATAAATATGGTGCACCATAGTCTACTGTTAAAGGCAGGTTTACTCCAGAGTTGACAACAAAAATTTGCCAACTTAGTTGTACAAAGATATCAATAAATGTTGGTAACTTTCGATTGTCAACTCGGGTGAAAACTTGCTTTAAGGTGCACTAAGATAACTAGGTTTTAGAATCAAACAGTGCCGCTAGTAATAGGTTTGTCTCCCAATTTCGCTACTCAATTAATAGGCCGTTATCTGACTTTAACAGAAAAAGCTGTATTCTTTGTTAATTATTATTAGTATTATTTCTCAGGTTAAATCCTACCACTAAAACATTTCAATGTACAAACTTTTATCACATTGTAAAACACAATACGCAATAATGATCCCAACAAAAATAATCATGAGTATAATTATTTTCAGGTTAATGTTCTGGACGGACTGGGGTGCTCTGCCTAAAATAGAAAGGTCAACTTTAGATGGCTTGGAGCGTAAAACCATCATAGATGACAATCATATTTGGCCAAATGGAATCACCCTAGACATTCCAATGAAGAAGCTGTACTATGTTGATGGAAAACTCGGAACAATATACTCAAGTTTGTATGATGGATCCGAAAGGATGTTAATATTTGTACCCCCACCATCAACAAATCTCCAGCTGTTTGCAATAACTATTCTGAATGATGAACTGTATTGGACTGACTGGCAGTCAAGAACACTCTACAGAAGTCCAAAAGATGAAATCACAACTGCAAAGAGTATAGCAACTTCCTCAACCATTCTTTTGGTAAGTTAAGATATGCATACTCCATAACACAGAATTAACAAAAGTTCATTTTCTTGAAACTTAATTGGGGCAGTTGCATCTGCCATTTAGAGTGTGTCTATTGCCCATTCTACTTTTATATTGGTTTTTCAGACAAGGTAAAAAGAGAACCAATGTATAGTTTACTTTTTTAATTTATTGTTGTTTTGAATTAAATGTAGGTACCGGGGGGGACCAAACATTTGCTTAAATACCTTTATATTGGTTTTTCAGACAAGGTAAAAAGAGAACCAATGTATAGTTTACTTTTTTTAATTTATTGTTGTTTTGAATTAAATGTAGGTACCGGGGGACCAAACATTTGCTTGGTAAGCTTGTAAAATTTGGGAGACGAGCTCGTTCGCTTCACTCACTCTCCAGGCCAATGGGTGCTGCAATCTGGTTTTAATTTATTAAATCACAGGTTAAAAATGTGGGGTACTCTTTGGTTTATTCCTACAGTTGGTAGCCAATTTTTATTCAGTCGAGAAGCTACAAAAATGACAAAAAGGATGACATGGGCCCTATGAAGGGGGAAACCGGAATTTTCCCAGCCATGGGACCATGTCTAGTCGATTCATCGTGGCCCAAAAAACCATATAGAAACAAAAAAATGACATTGACGGGAAAAATGTGTTGCTTGTACAAGCAATATGTGTTGCTTGTACAAGCAATATGTGTTTCAGAGTATAAGAATATTTCCTTATCCTTAGACTAATATATCAAAGCTTTGTCTATAATTCTATGGCCGCATCCGAGCTTGGCATCCGGACAGAGCCCTAGCGAGCTTTTGTTTCTTTGTTGGTGTTTATTTCTAATGTAAATCTATGGTCAGTAATTGTACATCGGAAATCGTTTTTTGTTTTCGCTTAACAAGTTTGCATCGAATGTTCGGCCAGTGCGGACGCGGCTTATTGTTTGATTCTACAGTAACTATAAAAGTGAAATCAAACTAAAGAAAGATGAACAATTCCTTACTTATAAATACATGTTAACCTCCATTGGGCATATTAATTTTAACAGGGAAGGGCGCTCCTCTGGAAAGGGAAAGGGGAACCCTTCTTACGGAAGGGTTAACTCTGAGAGTGCAAAAATAAAAGGGATATTAAAAATTTGTATGATTTTTTTTAGATTTATTAAAATAGAAATATTACAAAAAGTAATTGCAAGTAATTATAAAAATAATTCAATTAATAATTACAGCTATTTCTCCAACTTCTCAATGTGATAGTGTTGAGATTTTGTGGTTGTTCTTTTAGGTCTGAATTAGCTAGGATTATGTGATCGTTAATATGCCGATTTGTCTCAGAGCCCCTGCCTAAAAACTCCTATAAAATGTATAATAAATTCACATATGTTGGATCTAGATAGTTCATCACACAAAAAACGTAAATGACAACAGAAGAAAAATCATTCTTTAATTAGTTACAACTCCCCTGTCCTGTATGAGCAATGATGAGCTATGCAGCACTCACTGCGGCTGTTTTTCTAGTAATGTATGAGTTAGTAGTCGAGAGAATGAATAAGCAATCATTATTTCTATTATAAGGGACTAAATCCTCTTTAACTTAACTTTCCAAGGCATTAGATAATTTAAATAAAGAAAACACAAAAATTAAGAAAATCTACATCTCTGTTGGTGTGGCACATTTTGGTTTAATGTGGCATTTAAATTTTGGTCAAAATTTCTCTTTAGACAAACGATTTTTGCAATAAGTTTGTTATAAAACTTAAAAATGCTCTCTCTCTTTTAAAAAGGTGTTTTAATATATGTAGAATTCTGCATTAAATTTGTTATAGTATCACAGTAAACAAGTTATTCAATTTACTCCAACAACTAGCCATCCCTTTTCATAGTTCACAGCAGTTTGAAAACCCATGCACAAACATTAGGTGTTCTATTTTAATTTTTGTAAACTTTCGTTGTTGTTTTGATACCACTTTGATAACCTATAAAAACCACAATACACATAAATACAAAGTTCAAGCAACATCTACCTGCTACATTTTGATGAAAAGGTAAAACACACAATTTGTTCCACACAATAGACACTCCTTGTATCAAAGTATGGAATTGTGTAATATTTCAGTACCAGTAGTTCAACTGCTCCTATTTAGCTAGCTTTTAACATGTGTTTGTTTCTTTAAGGCTGTGTCACACTTGGCTACTTAATAGCAGCTACCTAGTAGCAGCTAGTGAAATAACAGCTACTTAAAGTACTTAGTAGCTGCTACTGCCTAAGTCACATTGGCTACTTAGTAGATGCTACTTCGCTAGCTGCTAGTTAAGTAGCATAGTGTGACATAGCCCAATGAGCATAAAAATTGTTGGAAACTGTTTTAAAATTGTTTTAATACAATTTTGAAATATTTTGATAAAAGTTTGGTATTAAAACAACTTTAATACAAGTTTTAAATCATTTTAAAATTGTTTTAAGACAAGTTTTATAAACTCATATCAATACAAGTTTTAATGACATTTCAAACACTTTTAAAATTGTTTCAATATTGTTTTAATACAAGTTTATAAACTTATATCAATATAAATTTTAATAACAGTTTAAACAATTTTGAAATTGTTTAAAAATTATTTTCATATAGTTGTAAAAACTTGTTTTAATATAAGTTTTAATACAAGATTAAACAATTTTTAAAATGTTTACAAACCATTTTAATATAAGTTTAAAAAGTTATTATAATAACAGTTTGCAAGAATATTGAAATTGAATTGAAACGATTTTAATATTAGTTTTATTTGCTTATTAATAACAGTTTTAAAAACAGTTTAAAAATTTTGTTAGAAAATGTTTATATCAGTTTTTAAATTGTTTTAATAACAGTTTTGGAACTCAAAATTATCGAACAACAATTTTAAAACTGTTATCAATATAAGCAAATAATTGGCAGCAGAGCTGCGTATTCGGCGAATTTCCAACAGAAATTTGGTATTTTTTCTATTTTCCCGTAAAAACCATGGGATTGAGTACGTACCCACATAGCACACATTGTCAATTTGACGTAAAAAAGTGATCAAAGTCGTCAAATTGATGTCAAAGTAAAATATTAGATCAAGTATTGACGTCAAAATGATGTAAAAATTTTGCATTCTTAAATTTAAAAGGTAATGTAATAAATGAAGAAAAAAATTCTTTAAGTCTTTTACAACAAGAGAACATTGTTATTTGTTTAAAACAATTGAACTCGTTGAAAACTTGACATCATTTTGATGTAAAAATTATGTAAAGTACTCGATCACACAGTCAAAAGTTTTACATCAATTGAGATAACTGCAATTTGTTAAACATTTACACATGAAACTAATATGTAAGGGAACTCTAGTTTAAGACCTATTTGGGAAGACATAAAACTATATAGGCCACGGGAAATGCGTTTAATTTGATTAACGCAAAGAAACTTGGGTATCAACGAAACTTGGTCAAGTAGTGTAACAATTGTGGAGTAAAGAGGAGAGCAGTGTGGCGTACTTGGTAGGGTTGCGGATTGGGAACCTAAAGGTCATGGGTTCAAATCCTGCCACCGGCAGATACTTTTTGCTGCTTTAAAATGTTTTGATAACAGTTTTAAATTGTTTTGATAGCAGCTTTAAATAGTTTTGATAACAGTTTTAAACTGTTATAATAGAAGTTTTAAAATTGTTTTAATACAAGTTTAAACAATTTTAAAATTGTTTTAATAGAGTTTTGAACAATTTTTAACTCGTATTAATACGAAAACGTTGTTGACTGTACTTATATTGATAACAGTTTTAATACCAGTTTGAAACTTATTTTAAAACAGTTTTAAACCCATTTTTTTGCTCATTGGGAGCTATCAACAGCTTTTTTTGGCAATTCAATAAAAATTGTTTCCCATGTTAATCTTATGGACAATATAAGTTTTAGTTTCTTCCCGTGGGCTTCAGAATTAAAACATCAAAAATCTAAAACCTTATTGCAAAACTGCGAACTGAGACCATTCTTTTGACACCTCAAACATTAAAATTTGGTCCAGAAATAAGGGAGGAGTAGTGTTTACAAAAAAAGGCTTTACGTATTATATATAGATACAATATATTTCAATTTTATGTTTCTCTTATAAACTTCATCACATCACACTCTTGTTGTTCATGAGTTATCTTGGAACAACTCTCCCCTGTCCTCAATAAAATACAATCAGGTAGGTAGGATTTTCAATTTAATGTTTTCCTCTTTCGTCCCTTTCAAAATGTGCCACTAATGGCACAATGATTTCTATTTTTTTTTTTTTATTTTGCAAATCTTGCAAACTACAATAAATCACAGCAACGCTGTACATGGGCGGATTCACAGGGGTGCACCATACGCAAAGATTTTATGATCATAATTTTTTTTAACAATTAACGTAAACTATGGTAGAATTATTGTTAGGTATAGGGAGAGGCTGTAAGCCTAAAAAAACATTTATATTGGGTTTTGTTAGGGAACGAGTTTGGTGTACAAGATATTTCAGACCTATGATATTTGAGGTAATAGTATCTCAAAATTATAATCGATCCTATGGAGATGAAATTTAATGTGGACGTTCCTCTTTGCTAGTAGGTGCTCACTAAGAAAAGGTTTTGCAAAATTCCTTCATTGCTCCAGACTCTGTCCACTACTACCTCAATGTTTGAATATGATTCTTAAGGAAGAAGATTTCATTGTTCTAAAAGAATATTTTACGATCTATCAAATAAATTCAGTCACGGGCGAAGCAGTGATGGTCAACAGCTAGTAATTTATGAATTTTTGTTAACATACTAACCAGTTATAGTTATAATAATATATTTTCTCAACGTTGAAACTGTATTTTATTGGTTTCAGCGACCAAATGGAGTGAAGGCGGTTCATTCCTCACTTCCCAAGTAGCGAGAAATATTTTTAAAATGACTGCAAAACGTACACCAAAAAGATATTAAAAATCAACGCCTACTTTTCACGGAAAATGTTCTAAAATGATGTAAGGAAATATTTTTAGAAATATTTTAAAACGTGTTAAAAATAACTAAGAAAATATTTTGCTTGGGATGTAAAAAAAGGATTTTGTTAACGACTTTAGAAATCATTTTTAAAATCACTCCTACTTTCCTCAGAAAACGTTTTATGTACGACCTGGAAAACGTTTTAAACATACTTTAGAAAGGTGTTCCAAATGATTTCAAAAATATTTTCCTAATGATTAAAAAAATGATTTTAGAATGATTTTCAGAAATCATTTTAAAAATCTCTCCTACTTTCCTCAGGAAAACGTTTTATGTACGACCTGGAAAACGTTTTAATCATACTTTAAAAATATGTTCAAAATGATTTTTAAAATATTTTCTTAAAGATTATAAAAAATGATTTTAGAACGGTTTTCAGAAATCATTTTAAAAATCTCTCCTACTTTCCTCAGAAAACGTTTCATGTACGACTTGGAAAACGTTTTTAACATACTTTAGAAAGGCGTTCAAAATGATTTTAAAAATATTTTCCTAATGATTATAAAAAATGATTTTAGAACGGTTTTCAGAAATCATTTTAAAAATCTCTTCTTCTTTCCTCAGAAAACGTTTTATGTGAGACCTGGAAAACGTTTTAAACATACTTTAGAAAGGTGTTCCAAATGATTTCAAAAGTATTTTCCTAAGGATTATAAAAAATGATTTTAGAACGGTTTTCAGTAATCATTTTAAAAATGACTCCTACTTTCCTCAAAAAATATTTTATGAAGCTACTAAAACACGTTTCTAAATCACTAAAAATAACTTTTAGCAGATGTCTGACTTTCTTAAAAAATTTTTTTATAAATGTTTATAACTTCCCTACAAAACCTTTCATATAGATCCTGAAAAACATTGTTAAATCATCCCAAATATCAAGCAAAAATTTGTAACCTCTACTCAAACCATTTACAAGCATTTTTTACTATCTCAGAGCACATTGTTCATCACTTGGAGCGCAAGTCATTTTCTGGGCACAATCACATTTTCAGACCTTGACTTACCTCTGTTGTAAAACACTATTTCACATAGAAAAAACTTTCCATGATGGAAACTACCACTCAACTAATACAGAAAAAACGATTTACAACATTAGCTTTGAATGTGGAAAATAAAGTCCCCCCCCCCCTCTAGAGTGGGAAGTTTACCTCCATAAAAATTCAAACTAGAAAGTATTTTTAAAAGAATTAAAAAATATATGGATATACATATGCAAAATAGTTTCCTGTGTTAAATAAAAAATGTAAGTGCTGTTAACTAAAGTTATGAGCATAATTTTATTGTGTTCAATTTATACACACTCAAGCAAGTACAAAAAATATGATAATCAATCATAGATTTATGAATTCAAACTGTTATGAGAAACTCTGTTCATTAATAATAGGTGTACTGAATTTTTATAAACCCCTTCCTCATTAGACCATTTAATCAACTATAAATATATATACTCTTATCAGAAGTATACGAGCAAAAATAAATTAAACAGAATATCAAATAAATTTCAATTCAAAAAAATCTGAATGTCATTAAGGAAAATACAAAAAAGTTTCTAACATTATTAAACTAATGAGTAGAATATATATGTGTTCTTGGTAAAAAAATGCAAACTTAAAAAATGCAAGCCAATATGAAAAAATTATTGAAAAATGACACCGGATTTATATATAAACAAGAAAATTTAAATTCAACTTGTATAATATGTATAATATTTATAAAACTATTCACAAACAATTATATGAAAAACATCTATGATGAGTCATCATTATTGACTACCGGTATCTCCTTTCTTTGCTCGTTCGTCTTCTTTGCCAACCTGTAAAACATAAACTGCTGTAAGAAATTTTGCTTACAACAGTAGCTGGAGAGGTAGGCTACAATTGTTAAATGTTCCTATTTATTTGTACCTGACCAGCGCTGACAATAAAAATGCAATCAACCTTTTTACATATTGCCTGACTCTTCTTTAGTTAACCCGAGAGATGTTGCAGGATGTTCGAAATAAATTTTGTTTTTTTAAGTACTTCATCAAATTAGAGTTGGCAACATTGAGTACCCAGATTTTTCAATGTCATATAAAAATCAGTGGCCACTGGTGGGTATAGATGGTGGGAGTGCTCATTTTTGTTACTCTTGATATGATGTTGTATACGATTGATACGAAAGGTATAAAAAATTAAGTAACATTTATTTAAGCAGTCTTTTAGAAACAGCTGTTAACTGTGAAGAGGTGTAGTTGGTTGTTGGTGGAAATTTTATAGCTTTATTACCATGACACTACAACAAAAGTGAATTAAAACCAACGAGCAAGGCTCGGTTAACCTGGTACTCCTATACGATAATACGAGCACTGTCTGAAGGGATGTGTGTTTCACAATCTCAAAATCTAGCGGGTAGATTTTGCTTACACTTTGCATTTAAGAGTGTTTTGGCCCAAAAATAAGTTTAGAAACAGCGTCAATCCCAGAAAAAATTAAACTTAAGTCTAAAATTAAGTTTTAAAATAGTAAGTTTCAACATTGGCCTTATGGGTTGCTATTTTGGTAACGAAATAACAACGAAAAGTATACAAAAAAAAAGGAACATTAGTGTAAAGCAGTCTTTTAAACAGCTGTAAGCTGTAAAGAGGAATACAGTAGACTTCCTCTTAACCGGCCACCTTTTAACAGGTCTCCGCTTTAACCGGCGTACCCTGGCACAAAAACATCATCTTTTTAACTGGCCATTTTTTATCTCAACATTGCTTTAACCGGCCATGTTCATGGGAATCTTTGTTTTTTTTTTATCTAATGTATCATTCAATTCCACATTATATCATGATGTTCTCAAACCACGTAAATGTACTGTCCTGGACGGAAATGAATGTGGACCTGCTATCCAATAGATAATATAGGAAACGAATTATTATTAGTTTTTTTGGTCACTGATTTAATCGGTGTCGGATGTTAGCTATAAATTATATAGAGTAATATATTTATAGTTGGTTTTTTTTCAAGCCATAATTGCATTTAGTCCATATGAAATTGTAGTTTGGAATTTTTAAATGTACATCGGTTTAATCGGCCAAATCATTAACCGGCCGAGGCCTAGTCCCAAGATGGCCGGTTAAGAGGGAGTCTACTGTAGTTGGTTGTTAGTGGAAATTTAAAAGCTTTATTACCATGACACTGTGACAAAAAAAGTGAATTGAAACCAACGAGCAAAGCTCGATTAACCTGGTACTGTTAATCTTATGTAGGAAAGATAATTGACTGACTCATTAGACACCTGTTGTAAAAATAAATACTAGAAAAACAGGAACAACAGATATTTTAGTTATAAAATGTTTTTTTAACTTCTTGGGTCCAGATCAACTGAAATTTTGGTCGAATTTCGAGCAGGAGGCGATCTCTAGTTACAATTATTGCACAACTGATCAACGTGGCAATATCAAATTACAAACTTAGAACAACTGCTATTCATTTTTCTTTGTCAATTTAGCTGGTAGTTGCAAATCCAATTGTTCTGTTCTATAATATGCTAATTTTTTTATTCCTACATTTTTTTTACTATACCGTAACTAAAAGTTGGGCTTTGTTAGCGATTTTGGGTAACCAGCTAACTATTTGAAAGGTTCAAACAATTCAGTTCAAACTTAAAGTATTTTCAGAAATTTCTTATAACGAATACCACGATATCCAATTCAAAATTATTTAAAGTTTAGGTATTCACACACCCCTAATTAACAACAACTACGAAACTTGTGCATAACTTACTAAAATAATTGGAAGTATTCATATGAAAACTATTACAATACAGTGGGCCTAACCCTTTATTTGACTATTAGCTTAAAAGTGATGTGAAAATTATCATTAATAGTAAGGAATGATGGGAATGATAACTTATGGCCATCTCCGCTTTATCAGAATTTTAAATAGACTAGTTCAGCCAACAGTCATAATGGGCAGGATAGTTTAAAGAAGTGAAAAAGAAACGTCTACAAGACTCAAAAATATATTTACACTTATACTTTGCAAAGGATACATACGATATATACTATATGAAAAGATGGATAGTGGCAATTGATTTCGACCGGACACACCGATCATCACCAGGCCCACAGAGACAACCCCCCCAGCCAGTTGGGATTCTCTCTTTGGGCCTGATGGTGATCGATTTGTCTGGTCGAAATCGATTGCCACTATCCATAGTTTCATATAGTTACCGTCTGTATCCTTTGCAGTATAAGTGTAAATATATTTTTGGGAGTTGTAGATGTTTGTTTTTCACCTCTGATTAAAAACAACAAGTATCATGCTAATAAAAAAAAATGTTTATAGTTTAGAAAACACAGGTATCTTTAGCGAGGTACAAGGTGTACCTCTTGCTCTCAAATAGTTCACAACACATTTACAAAATTATTAATTTTACAGAAAAGCTGTTTAAAAAATTTACTGTATATACATAACATGTCAAAAGTAAAGATTAAGTTGGTTTTTATATACCTCTTTTGAATCCTTGCTGGTGCTCTAGCCAGCCAAGTTGCAAGGGGTTGGATAACGTCTTTTCCTGTTGCCTCTTTGTGAACGACTTTCACAGCAACTGAAAAATATATATGATTAGAAACAGTGGCGGATTTACCACTAGGCCGACTAGGCCCTGGCCTAGGGCCGCAGGCTGTAGGGGGGCCGCACAGAGTCCCAAATATACATATATTTTTTAAGGATGTACTTGCACGGTAAAGATGAACATCAGCTTTGAGCCCTGATTTTTTAGCAGACTATTTTAGTTGAAAACCCGTAAATTCCCAACACAACAGAGATACTTTGGTGAAGTCATTGAGGCGTCTGCCGTTTTCCGTGTCATTTTCGGGTGATCATGAGCTACCTGTAGGTTAAGTCACATTCATATTGGTGGCAACACTGGGCAACGACGTGGCGGCCCCTTTGGGCTTTTTATTATAATTAATTGAAGTTACCTCTCTGTGTCTAAAAAGTGCACCGCTTTCCCCTTGATATTTTTGGTTGCCAGTTTGCTATTGGTGAGACGCTGTCAAAATGTATCAAAATTCAGAAAGTAACACATTTGTACCAATATAGTAATATTAACAAAGTAATTCAGATCAATAAGGACCCCATTGTACCTACACTATTAAATACAGTTTGGTAAAATTGAGTACGGATAGCCATCTTGACTATTTTAATAGCCTCCCACCAACAGCAATTTGGCCTAACATCCCTAAAATACAGCGGCACGCTTTTCACAAACGTTTGAACAGAGAGTAGTGACTCCAGTTATAGCATAGATCCATTGACTATAGATATAGTCAATGATAAAGCATAATGGGCCCCATTCACCACCCCCATTTAACAGCTGGATAATCCAGCATCTTTTCAAGACGAGCTCGTTCTCAGAGATCAGAGTGTACACATACAATTACACTTTTACAATTACACTCGTACCAGAGCATAGAATAAAAAATTAAGGATGATTTTAGCTTAATTTGAGGATTTTAGTATCATACTTTGGTCAGTGATGAGTGGGGGGGGAGGGTCCCACAGAAAAGTTGGCCTAGGGCCCAACCTTCCTAAATCCGCCACTGATTAGAAAGTAACAAAGGTTAGGTAATTAAAAATATTTAAAATGCAACTGTAAAATTAATAGACTGTTGTAAAGCTAAGTCCTCAGTAGTTACTGAACTGACTGAACTGGTTTTCATTATGTATGTGTCAAATTCAAGGGAATGATTTGTAGGTCGCTATTTCAATAAAGGTATTAAGGTAGGCCTATTAAAGGTATTAGAATTACAGAATTTCATTCAAATTTACGATCCCGTATAGGATTAAGTTCTGCATATCCCTTAAAAATTCCTGAAAAGTTTACATCTTATGTAAGACCAAAACCAATTAAGAAATTTTAAAAAGTTGGTCTGTGCTGTAGGTAAATGTAAAAAAATTATACAGTCAAACATTCATAACATAACGAGCTTCAATATAATAAATTCCATACCTAAACAATCTTTTTAAATCCCCTAGAGCCCACCAATTATTACAATGCAAATTTCAGCTCTACATAAGTATAAACCATAATCACATTATTGGCATAGTGGATTTTTAATATCATCGTTAAAATTAATATCCCTCATTGAACTGTAGTGAATTATTATTAAAGTACAACCTAAACTTAGTAAATTTAGCTTAACTACATAACAATATTTCTACAAGTGTACCTTGACGTAACAAACTTAAATAAACAAAAATATATAAATCATTCCAGTCTCGATAAGAAAGCTTCCTTCTGGTATGCATCACAAAAAACTTTAATCATATAGCAGGTCGAGGCTTAGACCACCTTTCTGACACCGTAGTTGTCGCTCAAGCTGTGCCGGATCCCCAGGACGTACCATCAATAAGCACATGCTTAATTTTCTTTGTGGGAGGTTATTTTTAGTAGATTTTGAATAGTTGTGACAGTAAATATAAAAATTATGTACAGTAAAAAGGAAACATTGTCATTGCTTAATTTTTCAAAGTATTAAAAACATAGGCCTACCTAAAACAGCTTTCCACACCCCAGTGTCTGAATGATTTTCCTTTTCTGTGCTTTGAAACTGAACTGGGCAGAAATGTTGTCAACCAACAGCTTTTTCTTTATGAAGCACACCGACCGTGAAGGACATTAGAGTTCCTCCATGAAACCACAAACTTAATCTGAAACAGTAACAAATCAATGGAGGTTACTATGAACTAAAAACCGAACTCCAGTAGAATCTCAATAGTTTGAAACTTTGTGGACTTAGTGTATAATTATAGGGAGTAGGCTATAATATGGGAAATATTAACATAGGGAGTATGAAAGTCATGTAGTTCCAAAACCATGATAATTCTAGGCGTTTTATTCATTTTAGTTAATATTTTTTATTTTTAATGGTAGTTTACCAACAAAAACCCTCAAATAACATGAAAAATCAGTATTAAAAAAAACTGCTCCATAATGATTTTGATTCAAATTATGTGGTTTATCAAAATTAAAATGCTGAATAAAATGACACCAACCTCATCTCGGAGAAAATTTGCATTCAAAAATTATAGAGCACGTGTTTTTAAAATAAATTTTTCAGATAAAAAAATTAGCTTGAAATAAATTTTACATTTCACCTTTAACAAGCTAGAATAATAAATATATAGAATTTAGCTGTAAACGCAGTACACGTTGTTAAAAGTGTCACAGAAGTCTAGCTAGGCCTAGGTATTTGTTTTTAGAGTCAAACTCATGCTGTTCAGCTGGTAGCTAGCTATCCATAAGTTACCGTAATCATTTTTTCAGAATTCAAACTTTTTTTTTAACATGGCAGCTGTTTAAAATATTTTATCTTCCTATTGCATAAAACCTACATAAGGTAATCCTAGCAATGTTTATGCTATCACTATCTGCTCTTTTAGAAAAATTAATTTAAAATCCAACGATGTTTAAAGATTATCATGGAAATTGGTTCATAAATAAATAAGATCAGAGCAATTTAACTGAGGTTAGTAATTGGTGTAAGTTTGCCACTTCTCTGGGAGCAATTTGGGCATGAGTCCCATTGTTGAGCTAGCCCTGCAACAGCACTTTTCATAGCTCAGATTATGCTAGACTAAGTTTATTTGTATTTAAATCATTATCTAGCTTATGCATATTTAAATGCACCAATTTCCTTAGTTGTTATACCGTTGGATTTGAAATTATATTTCCTAAAAACCACTTAATAACATAAATTTTCCTTCCTTATGTGGTTTTTATGCAACTTACAGTAAAAAGTTAAGATTGTACACATTCTCCAAAAAGAACAAAAAGGTTGGAGTAAGCCTGTAGGCCTGCATGTCCTAAAATGGTTCCTGGTACAATCCATAGAATAATATTATAAAATCTGTTGAATGGTAAACAAGAATATTTTGCTGAACTTGAATAAATTAATAATGAAGAAGTTAAATGATTTTGGCCTATTTCCAAATTAATCACAACAAAAGAGACAGAAAATCTGAAAATTTACTGACCACTTAATCCAGTAGTGTGGTCAGTGGGGAAAAAATAAAATAATAAATCAGTCTACTTACCTTATTAGGTCCAAAGAAAGAGTAAATAGGAGCAGAAAAGAAGACATTCCTTGAATACTTTCTTGACCACCAAGCTGGATGGAGAGCGAGAGTGTTGAACTGATAGTTTTAAAACTTTATATTCACAAACGAAGGCTAACTAACTGAGGAGAACAACTTAAAATAAAAATTGGGTATTTGAAGCAGAATAACTGATAACGAACTTACTGAGGAACTTTCTCTTTTCGCTCTCCGTCTCCCCTCCCCACCAACCCTCCACCACCCCGCAGACCCACAGCCCTGCAGGCAGACAACGACGACGACAACCCCAAAAACCGGTTTGGTGCAGGGCTGCCAACCTGCCTCGTTCTCATCTGAGCAGGCATGCCAATCCCGCACCCTACTCCTGCTAGGTGACCCATTTCATTTCGGTGAAGATCCGAAGATGCAATGAAAGGAAATGAAATAAACTGTATATTAATCTATAAAGTTACTTGATGTTATGGAAATAAATTGTAAAAACAAAGTAAATTTCTGCTTCACTATCTTTAACAATAAAACTTCGGAGTTCGGTAGACACGGCAGACGACCTATTGTTTATTGATAAAGAATAATACGTTTTTTCTTGTTATCTTTAAACGTTGTACCCTAAAAGCCTCGTTATTGAATCAAATAAAAAAACAAAAAAACAACACAACCGCTGGTCCATGCCTACGCCGCTGGCTGTGGTTATTACGATTCACGTTGTGTTTTCCATTTGACAACTGTTTGAAGAGAAGAGAACCTATGCATATCCTCTCAGTACCGGGAAGCCGAGCTCCGTACTAAAAATACAGTAGTATAATGTTGTAAAATGCAAAATTTTTTATAAAACGTGATTGTTCCAATACGAAAAGGTATTGTTATGAAAGGTTTTACAAAATATGTAATCCGAGAATTTTTTTACGTTTTCATGACTACTGTACCAAAACCAAAATGACAGCGTAACAGTTTTTGTTAACAAACGTTTTCAGTTACTGCTACTGAACTTAACATTCAACACGTTTACAGCGTAACTCTACTTGCAGAATTCGAACAAAATCTTTGACTTATTTGCTGTAGGCTACAGCATATATAGGACATTTCACAGCGACAACGTAGACATGCTTTAAATGGCTTGGAAGTTTTGCTTGGTGGTATAAATAAAAGTAATTATTTTATTACGAACAAGAGATGAGGTTCGTCGTCAAAAATAGTCCACCTATTGACGGCTTCTAGCAACAAGGTTCTCGTTGGCTTCGAGTTAAAGATTTAACTGTAATTTTCCATAACCATAAACTGCACGAAAATAGTCTGATGGAAATTTAACTGTTGTGCCCCCCTCACCCTGCAATATTGTGTAATACAGTATAAAAATGTGTGTTTCAGAATAAATTTGGCAACAATATCGACTCTCATCGGACTATTTCGTGAATCCTTCCATAGCAACAGAGCCCGTTATTGTGGTTAAATACCAGGACTGGGGAAAACTGCTGTAGTGTAGGCCTAATAAACAACGGGTGTTTTATCAGCTTGTTAAACGATGTAAAAATAGTACCAAGACGTCACTAGCCTCATAAAAAAAAATAATAAAACACATCCGGTGCATATATTTCCTGTGAAATTAAGAAAATTAGTTTAATTGATTTTTAAAGCCAAAATTGTTTAAAAAAATTTCTAATAAAGTTTTTTTAAAGTTAAAATTCACAAAACTAAATTACTTTTTTTCAAGCTCTTTTAAATGAGTTTATAGTTTAAAATGTTGAATTGAAAAATGTTATGTTGATAAATGAAAAGAAACATTTTTGACCCTTTAAATTGTTGACCCCTCCATACCAAATTTGATTAAAATACGACGTTTCTTCGAAAAGTTATCAGCACCATTAACACATATAAATAGAAAACATACTTAAACATACCGGTACATGAAAATCAACAAATGGCGTTTTAGATTCTGTTGGCCTCTAAATGAAAAACTAACATGGTCCCGGGCTTAGCTAGGTCGTACCATGCCTACCACCGTAATAGCGAAGGCCTATTCTCTACTATAAGGGAAAATCCGCTAAAAATGAACAGATGGTTTTAAATGCACTTTAAAAAAGCTATAGAAAACGCCAACTTGGCGTCATACAGGCCATAAAACGTTGTTTCTATGCCTTCAATATGATCACAGAAAAAGGAAACGATATCGTTTCTGTGGTATGATAAAATAGTATTTTCGTCACTAGGACAAAAAGTGGGTAATTTCTGTGCGAAATCGCTTAGGCCTACGAGCGAAGAGAAACGCAGCTCGGAAATAGCGGTTAAAAGCACAGAAAAAAAACAAATTCCGTCCGAGTGGGATGAACAACGTTTTGTATTATGCACTAATAATATTCAACAAACAGCTGATAAGTAAGTGGAATGGATGAAATATAATCAAAATTTTACATTAAAAATGTAGTCTGCAAGTCGTGTTTTGTTTACATTGCCCTTCTTTGTTTTTAATATAGTAGGCCTACGATTTCTGCCTTAAGAAAAAACTTTGAGGTCAGCGCAAGGAAAAATCAACAGGTTTTTTTGCGTGCACTTTTAAAAGTCTACAGAAAACGCCAGCATTGCGGACTATCTATTTACAAGCCAGAAAACGGCTATTCTACGTGCAGTGAGATGAAAATAAAATTTTTGAAGAATGTTCTTGGTAACTTAACTTAAAACACTTATTGGATCACATTTACACATACTGCACGATTTTGTGTACATGATTATGATTATGGATATTTATTTATTTTATTTCTTTGTTTTCGATAGCAAACACCATTTTAGAGAAATTACAAAAGTGCAATAAATAAGCCACTACGTTTCAAAATGGTTGTGAGAACAAGATGAAACACATGTAACAATATAAAAATGTTCAAAAAATATAACAATGTAACAACAACAATGTGTAACAATAAAACAATATGTATAATATTCCCTCTTCCCCTCCAGTCATTTGTTTTTCTCTATTGGCAAGTTTTATAGATGCGGAGGTTTACGGGGATCGTGTTTTAAAACTAACCTATTAAGATAGAGATTGGCTGTTAACTTTTTCTAAAATTAAAAAAACGGATCTAGTCGGCTATATTTTTAGAATTTTTAAATAAATTTTCTAATTTCAGCTATAACTGTCTAAAATCATCTGTTTTTCTCGATTTTCAACTAAAGTTTTCCATTAGTTTTGAAGAAACTACCAAAGTGGGATAACCAAAGTGTAACAAAGGAAATTTAGCACCGTTATTCTTCTTTAATATGACACCTTAGTTATTGCTCTAGGCTGCATTTGGCAGGTGATAACACGATTCTAAAAGAACCTTTGTATTTGCATCGAGAAAAACAGATGAATTTAGACGATTACAGCTGAAATTAGAAATTTTATTAAAAAATTCTAAAAAGATAGCCGAGTAGATACGTCTTTTCACTTTTAGAAAAAGTTAACGGTCAATCTCTATCTTAATTGGTTAGTTTTAAAAAACGATCCCCGTAAACCTCTGCATCTATAAAACCTGCCACTAGAGAAAAACAGATGATTTTAGACAGTTATAACTGAAAGTATAAATTTTATTAAAAAATTCTAAAAATAGAGTAGACTAGATCTTTTTTCTACATTTAGAAAAAGTAAAGAGTCAATCTCTATCTTAATGAATTAGTTTTAAAACACGATTCCCGTAAACCTCTGCACTCTGCAGCCATCAAACTCGCCTAGCGCTATGACCGCGGCCGCGAGGCGGCATTCGGGCTCCGGTAGACCGGAGCCTTACAGTTATATTTTATTATTAGTGAGTCATAAAAATGTTCAAAGACATAAGTAATTACAAAATACTTAAAAACGGAGCAAAATTTAAGAAACCTATGTACGAGTCAAACGATCATTAGGTAATAACATATTTTGCAAAAAAATAATGTTTTTGACCCATTAGAAACTTTGCCCAGTAAAATTCTTGGGGCATAGAAAAAATAAAACACCGGACATTGAAAGAAAACGTCTTAAAATCTACAAAGGCGAGGTTTATCCAAATGATTAAATCAGTATTTAAAATAACATCTCTACATCACCCTAACATAAACTTTTAAAATAAAAGTCTATGGACTAAAGCGGTTTATACATATTATTCAATGATATAATTTTTAACAAAGTAGGTGAAACGTGAAAGTAATAACGCAAATGTGATCGAGAAAATGACAAGCCCTCAAATCCTACTGTATTGAGAGTGTCACGTACACTGCCGCATTACAATATGCTACGCAGTAATGTCTAGTCAAGCGCACTGCCTCACTGCCTGTCGTAAATGTCGGGGGGATGTCCATTGTCCACGTCGGGACAGGTTCGCCACCCTTGTCAAGTGGTGGCCGAGGCGGTTACAATCGTCCTGTATTGTAACGATTAAACCCCGTATCCATATTTGCCCAAACAATAGCGCCTCAAAATTCGTCGCTTCGTCATCCGGAGTTCATTGTTAATCACTCAATTTATTTCTCATTTTTCATGAAGGACTGCTCATTTATCATCTTTATCTCAAAATATTTAAAACAAAAAGCAAGATTTATAAAAAAGCAGTCTCCTACGTACTGGTACGTACAGTTAGCAAACTCTAACTGTTTGTACCTTGTAAATAAAGGTAATTTAAAAGGCTAAAACTACTATACCCCGTTCAAAATAAATGTGCGGTCGAAAGCCAGAATAATTATTTCTCACCACAAGGAAAATTCCCTCAACACCTTACTCAATTCCCCAAATTTCTTCACAATCAGATGTTATTTTAAGTTCACCCTTAAAATTCAGAGTGGAAAATAATACTGATCAAGGAATCTAAAATAAATAAAGAGAAGGTAGGGGTCAAGCCATACAACACCCTCTATGCACCAGGTGTAGCCTACTTTTGCACCTATGACATCACCATTTACTAATGCTGGAAATGATAATGATGACGTCATAGGTGCAAAAGAACACCTGGTGCATAGAGGGCATTGCATGTCTTGACCCCTACCTTGTTTTTATTTATTTTAGATTCCTTGATACTGATGATAGTGTTACTTCCCCTACTTTCCGTTGAAAGCGCTTCTTGTTACATATCAAATGTCAAAATTACAATATGTATTTACAATAAATAAATAAAATAAAAAACACACAATGGCATAAAGTGACATAAGATATTAAACCGCTGTACCCTATAGTAAGATGCACGAAAATAGTCCGATGAAAATTTAAACAGCTGTGTCCCCCTTCACCCCCTCTCACCCTGCAATGTTGTCATTTGTGGTTATGTTTACCATGTGTAGTACAGTATGAAAATGTGTTTCAGAGTAAATTTGGCAACAAGTATTGACTCCCATCGGACTATTTTCGTGAATCCTACTATAGTAATTCTCAGTGATTCTATTTGGTTGGGTTCTTGGCAACGGGAGGAATGGGGAAAATGGGGAAATTGAAATCTGCGTTTTGACCGCATATTTATTTTGGACGAGGTATAAGCAATTCGTAGAAATGCTTATAATAATAATAATAGGTAAATAGTAACAATGATGAAATCAGCTGTTAATCATAGGAGTATAATTCATGTGTTACAGATTCAACAAACATATATACAAGAGTGCAGCACCCGTAGGTCTACTCAAAACAATCTGAAAGGCGAGTGAGTGAAACGAACAAGCTCATCGTGAAGACGAGTTAGCGAAGCAATCTAGCTCGTCTTGAATAGAAACAAGTCTTTTAGAACTTGGCTTTAACGTTTTAGGGCCCTGATTGTCACTGATATTACATTATACTATTAAGAATTGTTTATATTTACCGAGCTGATATTTTAATATCAGCTATATTTTCTAATAAACTTTTATGGTTTTAAAGGCTTGTTTTACATCGGCTAAAAATGTTTTTCTTGTCCCTTTAGTACAATATATTTACAATTTCATTTTTATACATTGAAGAAAACATTTTTATATAAATAAAAAAAAACTTTTTAAGGACTTTTTTGGACAGCCAAAAACATTTTTAATATTGATGAAAAAACACATGTTTAATATATTTTTATTTCAACTGTAAATGATATTTTCTAAGAAACTTTAGTAAATCATTTTAAAAGCATTTTTTTCTTTCGCTAAAAATGTTTTTCTTTTCACTTTGGCACATGATTTTAAAAACATATTTTTTTAGAATTACACAAAACATTTTCTTAAAAATAAAGTAAAGTTATTTTGAAATTGTTTTTAGAAAAACATTTTTAATATTGATGAAAAAACACATGTTTAATATATTTTTATTTCAACTATAAATTATATTTTCTAAGAAACTTTAGTAAATCATTTTAAAAGCATTTTTTCTTTGGCTTAAAAATGTTTTTCTTTTCACTTTGGCACATGATTTTAAAAATTTATTTTTTTAGAATTACACAAAACATTTTCTTAAAAATAAAGTAAAGTTATTTTGAAATTGTTTTTAGAAAAACATTTTTAATATTGATGAAAAAACACATGTTTAATATATTTTTATTTCAACTATAAATTATATTTTCTAAGAAACTTTAGTAAATCATTTTAAAAGAATTTTTTTCTTTGGCTTAAAAATGTTTTTCTTTTCACTTTGGCACATGATTTAAATTTTTTTTTTAGAATTACACAAAACATTTTCTTAAAAATAAAGTAAAGTTATTTTGAAATTGTTTTTAGAAAAACATTTTTAATATTGATGAAAAACACATGTTTAATATATTTTTATTTCAACTATAAATTATATTTTCTAAGAAACTTTAGTAAATCATTTTAAAAGCATTTTTTTCTTTGGCTTAAAAATGTTTTTCTTTTCACTTTGGCACATGATTTTAAAAATATATTTTTTTAGAATTACACAAAACATTTTCTTAAAAATAAAGTAAAGTTATTTTTAAATTGTTTTTAGAAAAATATTTTTAATGTTACTAAAAAAGAGTGTAAAGAAAATATTTTTTTCTCCGTTCAAAGAAAATATTTTTTAAAGGCTGTTTTAAAAACAAAGATAAAATATTTTTAAATGTGGAAAATATTTCCGCAACGAAGTGAGGTTTTTAAAATATTTTTAAAATATAACCTTGCTGCCTGGGTTCAGAAACAAAAGGAGAACCCATGTGCCTCTATACGTTGTACAAAGCTGTGCTTAGGCACCAAGTACCAAACCGCTCACTGTATGGGGGAGGAGAGCAAAGATGAAGATGATATTGATGTCAGACTTGGTGGTAATTCACCTTATATATTCAATTTGATATTTTTATTTCCTTATTAAATTATTAAATGCTACTTCATTAGATTTCAACTTTATTTCTGATTTTACATGTGATTCTATTCTATTCATTTCTTCTACATATCTTCATTATTACAAGATTTATAGTCCAGCTAGGAAATTGGTTACTAGGAATGTTTTTCAACCATTGAAACTACCCCAAAAGCTCTGAAATACACTTCAGTGTTTTTCCTGATTACAATCAAAATTCAATCGATTGTAGGAAAAAAACCATTGCAATACGATGAACAGGCCCACAAAATATCCAATAAAACAATTTATAGATTCTAAATATGAATAGTTCGTAGTATTTTTTAAACTTGTACTGATTCGGCACACCCAGTTACCTCAGTGAAAGTGTCTCATATAACTGTGAGGTAAACAATAATGTGAATCTTCACTGAGACAATATAAAGATTATTGTTCTTTATGTTTGAGGTGAATGCTAATTTTTCATGGCATCTGATTTGTACACTTACCATTAGTCATATTAGTCGTGGTCAAATTTCTTAATTTATTATTATGGACAAGTGTTATAATAAAATAGTGTAAACGATAACATCAATAGCTTTTAACTATTATGGTTTTTCTTGATTGCCATTTATTGATGTTTGTGAAAATATGTTCAACGTAGGTTTTTTGTTTTAGAATCTTCTCCTGAAAAGTATCACTTATCAAAGACTGTATCAAATGACTCAATGGACATTTCTGTAAACAAACCCTTAAGTTCACCGGTTGTTGCCATATCAGTAAAGGTGAGTGGGCTCCACAAATTTTAATTTTTAATTTGATAAATCTTGGCTTGAATGTGCTGTGAACACATTAATGTTTTTACACAACAGTTAAAAAAAAAAAAACATTTTTTACATCTATGGTTTGAAAAGTCAATTGTGACTGAAGCTATAACTAACCTGTTATTTTTTGAACAAATCAAATGATCTTAATTCGTAAGTATAAGCAACTGATATTATAGTACCAAATCTCATTAACTGATACCACCAAATGAAATACAGTAGAAGCTCTCTGAATCGACCTCTACGATACCGGACTACGATCGGTTAACGAAAAGGTCAGTTCAACCGAATAATTCTGCATTTAAATAGTACTTTATACAATAATTCTATTATGAAGGCCTCTAAGCCAACGAGTGTTTTAAATGTCTCATGAGTGGCTTAGAGACTAAATACAATCTTGCATGCTTTTATCTATGACCAACATTAAATTTGGTAAATAACTGTGATAAAATTTATAGGTTATGGATGGCCATCCATCCAAAACTTGGCCACATAGATGTCGCTTGACCAAATTTTCATTCTCACTCACATATCATTAGGCCCGTTCCTACGTGGGCGACGGATGCGATGCGACGAGAGCGACTGAAGCGACGCCAGCGGAACACTTGCATCGCTATAATGTTATACATTGTAGATTTCCGTTGCTCCTGTCGCCCACTAAGAACGCTCCAATGTTTATAAATTGGTTTGAAATTTTGTCGCTCTCGTTGCGTCGCATCTGTCAACATGGGGGTAAGCATGTAGGTTTGCCGACATATGGGTGTTGTAAACAAATATCAGTTAAACCCTACCTAGTGAATGTATATACCAAATTTTTTCAAGTTATTCCAATAATGAAGCGTGATACATTGTTTTGTTGATTTCCCATAAGATTAACATGGGAAACCTATTTTTGACTTTTCTCCGTATCCTGTTAAGTGAAGTTAAAAATTCAAAATACTAAATTGTTTGTTTTTTTAAGCTCTTTTAAATGGTTTCAGTTAAAAATTTTAAATTCTGAAAATTAAGGTCCAAAAATGCCAAAACCCCATTTTTGACCCCTTTGAAACTTCATAAAGCACACAATTAATTAGCCAAGTAAAACTGCCTGCACAAAATATTAAAAGAAACTGACAGAATTTGACTTGCTAAGGTAACATATGATCTTGTAACGTGAAAGTTATTTTTAGATCATAATCGCAACATCGGCTCACACGGCCAATGTTTGTTTATTCCTGGAAAATGGTCGGTTAACCTGACGGCTGGTTGACCCGTGGTCGGTTGAGAGAGCTTCCACTGTTTAAGCAAACCAAGTTGTCTCAGTTGAAATATTAAAATTATCTCACATCATGTATACCTGAATGAGTTGACTTTAACATTTTGAATTAAAAACAGAATGAGCAATCATCACTCTGCATCTGTGTTTGTTTTTTATGTTGTGATCATGTTTTTTGGGAGTACTAAAACAAACTGAGAACTATTCAAGCGACTCTCTTTCTAGCAAGGTCATGTCTTGTCTTACTGGAACCTGGGATAACATCCAGTTTCAAAATAAATCATTCAGTGAAAACCTTTATTCACATTAGTGTATGAAGTCTAAGCTAAAGTTCATAATAAAAAGGAAGTTATTCGAGCATAACTGAGAAACTGAGAACTGAGAGCATAATAATAATTCAACTGAGAAAAACAAATTGACATAAATTACAATGTTCAATATTTAACTAATTTTTGCTTTGTTGTAGTGCTTGAGCCGTGATGGGTGCAAGAACGACTCGAGATGTTCCGAAAAAGCCAAATTCTACCATTTTACGGATACACAGAATGAAACATCTTTTCATATAACTGGTTTATTACCTTCAACTCACTATCAAGTTTTATTTTTATCCACCAATCTAGAAGAGAGTTTCACTATCATTACAACTCCGAATAGTAAGTTCAAAAGTAATAATATGTGGAGTATAAAAAATATGAAAATATACCTTGATAACATTATTGATTTTGTAACTGCAATGAAACAATAGCAGCAGGTTATGAGTCAATTGCACTGAAGCTGAGATGGACTTGGAAACCAAATTCAGCCCTGGCATTTCGTTGGTTTGAACTTAGCCCAAACATTTATGAAGCTCTTACAATCTTTTCATCAGTTCTGCCATACTATGTACATCTACATAGAAAACTCTATTGTGTGTGTCAATGATCAGTTCAGGAAGGGAAATCAGTGTCCTCACATTTAAAAAGTACACTTTTTGTGTCACAAATCTACAACAGAAGCACCTTGTAGTGAAGGAAGTGCTTCTAAGTAAACCCAGAAATAAAAATACAATATAATTTTTTCCATTGCCATGCAAAATTTAATATTGATTCAAAGTTTAGTTACAACTGTGTTCCTGGACATTGACCAAATCACATAAATTTTTATGATGAAAACTAAGTGGTATCCCATTATGGCAATAACAGATATGAACACAAACACAAGAATGTGTTAAAATATATTCGTAATGTTTAATACTTTATTCTTGTTTGTTTTACTAAAATTCAAAATTCTATTGTAGACTTCACATCCGACACATTGTATTGCAATTTTCTCAATATAGGACCTGATGGTCATATTTAAGTCAAATATCAAAGCATTTACAACCAGTTTTTTTATAGATGATGAACATTTCTTTATTTAAAATTTACAGATCCACCAGAAATCCCTAGAATAATTTCTGTCAAAAAACTATCTAAGAAGGTCAAAGTTAAATGGCAACCTGTGGATACTTGTGTACCTGGCTTTGACTCATACAATTACGGTCTGGTCGAGGTATGCTTTCATTTTATTTACTTATATATTTAATTGTGGCTTGCTTATGATTTAAATTCTATCCGACTTGAATGCTGGTAAACACAAGATTCAGACTCGTTCAACTCAGACTCATAACACAGCGACATCAGTGCCGGGAGCGGCAACAGTGCATTCAGTACTAAACGCATGCTATACGCATGTTAACGGCATGCTATACTAAACGCAATGCGATGAAAATAAATAAATTAAAAATATAAATATCTACAAAAATTTTGCTATATATTTTTTACTTCTTTTGATTTCTTAGATTTTTTAATATTCAACTACATATTTTTTTCACTTTTTGCAGCCCTCCGGGAAAGTGACACCTCAGGCAGTCACCTAGTTTGCCTAATGGGTGCGCCGGCCCTGGGTGAAGCTATCCATGGTCGCTATCGCCTGATAAGATGACTTCTGGAGTAGACCGTGTTCAAGGCAAACCTTCCATGGAAAGACAAAATCACCTACAGTAAATAAAATACCCGAGTCTGGCTACCAAAATTCTAGAAACAGGCCTTCATAACCTCCAATCCTTTCTGGACTGCTCTGGAATTCAAGTAGGTTGTTCTGTGCTGTGACCACCTAGTTGATGATTACTGTACCGTCTCAAAATGACACCAAACTTCAGTGATTCTGAAACACGGCCTACTCCTCTGAACACGGCCTACTCCTCTGAACACGGCCTACTCCGGAAGCCACCATAACAGGTGGTGCAGGGAATTAAGATCAAAACTTTAATGGGCGAAGGTTAAAATGCCACTCGCTTGTTGGTGCTTCTCCAATTACAATAGCTAGCAAACTCTTTTATCATGAGCAATACGACCTTATTAATGCAGTTGTTTTAGAGGAGAAGGTATTGCCCCTCATACTAACCAGTATCAAGCAAATGTAAATCATAAACTAGTAATGGCATATGCTAAATGTGACTTTAGTATAAATTTCTTATAGTCTGAACGAACTAGTTTATAGCTCTAATGCTAAGGCCGTAAAAATAATGATATAACTGTTTGCGCAGACTGGTGTTGTGAATGGTCCTGGCCAAGGGGGCAGCACAAATGAAACAGAGGTAGTTTTTGAGAATCTTAAAGAAGAAGTAAACTACACTATCACCGTCTATACTTATGACCCCAACCATTTTTCATCTGAGACTTTCAAACTCCACAGAGGTAATTCAGGGGTGGTTACGAGTAAAGACCAAAAATATTTACTGTATTCTAATAGATAAAGTTTTATTAAATTCAGTATTAAGAAATTAACTAACAAAGATCAGGACTCCCGTGTAGTTTCATGTGCTTTTAAAATGTAATCACTTTCTAAAGCAATATGATTTAATTACACCAAGTAGTAATTGTCAAACAACCTCTTTTGGGTGGTCTTACAATCAGTGTAATTTGCTTGTTTCTGCTGTAACTAGCCAAAACCACTGTAAATACTCAAACTATATCTGTTAGACATGTTTATACAGTAAACTTCCTCTAATCCGGCATGTCTGGGACTTGACACATAACGGATTACAAAATATTCCGGATTACTGGATGAGTGTAAAGAATGTGAATTCAAGAAAAAATTACATTAAAATATGTATTTTATTCTTTAAACAGCTTTACTATCAACAGTGTATAAAACATTGCATAACATATTTTAATGAAAAACACCGTAGTGGTTATAAAACTAATATCAGGATTATACTATGTCACCCAATGTTGGATGAAAAAGACTCATCTCCCCTCCATGCATTCCAAAGTGTTTTGTGTGGCACAGTGTTGTCCCCTTGCAACTTCCGACCCCAAAGGAACTTGAACACTCTTTTTTTTATACCTATCAATAAAATTTTTTTTGAAAGTCGTGACGGATTATCAAGCGTGCTGGATCGTCGGATGCCGGTTTAGGGGAAGTTTACTGTATTCCCAAAAAATACATGTTTGAAGTATATGTATGGTAAGTGAAATTATTTATATCCTATTTTTAAATAGCTTAATTTAGTCTTTTTTAAGATGCACCTCCAGAGTGTCAAGATCCGAAATTTTTATGCAACGGAAAAGAGGATTGCCCGGATGGGAGTGACGAGGATTTAACACGTTGTGCAGGTGAGTAAATCATAGCAACTGAATTATAGTTGGATTTACAATCCACAAAATACTGGTTTAAATATTTCTGTAAATTACATCTTGATAGGTTAAAATATGTTTGATTACTTTTATTTAGCTATTTTTAATACAATGTATACATAATAAAAAGTAAAGATTTCATCATTTTAAAATTTTGTGAGGATTAGGTACAAACATTCATAATAATTTATATTAATTTTTGGACAATTGGTTTTGAGCGATGAATTACCTATGGAGTGGATATACTTTCAAATTGTTTTCATCACAAATTATAATGGAATCAACAACTTTCATAATGTTTTTATTATTCCAGGGATAGAAAATGTAATAGTGTACAAGAAAAGTAAATCGGATCTTTACTTCAAAGTTAAAGTGAAAAAAGGCACAGAGAAGCAGTTGGACAAGTTTGTTGGAAGCTACGGCAAGGCTGAACAGCTCAACAACACTGATCAGTTTGAGAGGACAGCAGAGCCCTGTGTCTTGTGGCCGGAGTCATATTGCTTTTATGTAACCTCTCTTCAGAGCAATACCATCTACCATGTCAAGGTGTGTGAAAACGGAGCTTCAGGACACCTACATTTTTATGAACACATATTTTATACTAAAACCGATCAATATTTCAATATTGATGACTGTCACGTTCCTCAGCATGACAGCGTATTCTAACTTGTAGCTCACCATGGTAAGATAGTTAAATAAAGGGTTATATTTATTGGTTTTATTTTAGATTCACTGAAACAGATGAACAAGTATTTAAAAATTTTTATTTAATTTTCATAATCTTATAAACACTGTAACACACACACAAAAAGTTATTTTTACCGATCAAGATTTCTCAATTTTTTTTTTAACAGACCACTTCACTTTAACACTTTTGAAGCTATCAAAATATTTACTGAGTTTTAAAAAAACTGCTAGGTAATAATACCTTTTCTTACCTCAACATACTCCTGAAAACTGATAAAGTGTACACAAGAGGGTGGTGGCGAGTGTAAAAGAATAAAATATGTGAAAATTCTTAATGCAAAAGAGTTAAAGAACAATATGTATTTTCTTTCTCCATCGTATAGAGAATCAAATGGAATCATCGTTCATTGATCTTTGATCATCATTCAATGATTTCATTGTCATTGATGTTTCAAAATAACAACTGAGTCAACCGAGATTGGCATCAAGTTCTCAGTATCATCAGCAGCAACAAACCCATGTATTGTTCATTGGCAATTTAATTTTTGAATAAGGTGAGGCACATTATAGCCTATCATTTGCTCAATATAGCACTTTTCGGGAATATGACGAGGATTTATATTGTTCCATGGCATCAAACAGGTTAAGGGGGACCCTTCACAGTAAATTTTACTTGACTGAGTATTTTGATTAACAAATGTAATGTAGAGCATTGTGTGCTCATACACGATTCATCAGAATGACCATATGTTTCCTTATGAAGTAGGGTACATAATGAACAAATGGCAAATGTGTCACTCAAAATTATTTAATGTTTCATGAATGTTGACAAAGTTATATTTTGTTGAAACCAAAAGTGCATAGATCTCAGTGAACAATTTCTTTTACTTTTCAACAAGAAAAACCTGTGATTTCTTAAAGATATATGAGTTGATTCTGTGATTAAATCACTTTATCATTTTCAACAATTTAATATAATGTAATTTTTACCAAAGGTCTCTGGTGGACTAGCCTACATAAAAATATTTTTGAAATGAGGAAAAACTACTACTTAAAACTCATGTTGATAGGGCCGCATTTAGCCAAACGGGGCCCCTAGGCACACAAAATAGCTGCGCCCTGCCGCAATACAGGTCATGGAATGCACATCCGTCTGTGCCGTGCCGCCGTAGATTTACGCACGTAGATTATTGCAGTTTTTGTATTAAAACATTAAAACAACCTTAATTTGCATAAATTAAAATTCAAAATCAATTTTTGGTACAGAAAAATATCAATAACTCCGTTATTATTGTCAAATCCTTATATATGAACTTTGTGTCCTTGGTTTGATAATTTTTTTGGCGATTTTTTTTTTTCTACAATAAAATATTGATAAAATATACCGGGTTTGAAATATGTGAGTTTAAAATTTAAAAAGCCACCATTTAGAAAACAAATTGGAAAAATATTTTTTTTCGGAAAATGAACATTGGGATGATAAAAGTTCATGCCAAATAAAGCCTTATAATCGATCCCTTACGGATATAAAAATTATTTGGTGCAAAACCAAGATGGCAGATAGTGGATAAACGAAGCCGAAATTAAAAAAACAAATCTTACTTGATTGAAAGTTTTTGACGTTAAAACTCTAGAAACATTGATGATAGATCACACTCTTCAAACTATTTAAGAAATAGAGACCTTTAAAATGTGCCGTGGTGGCTGAAAATTCGGGTAACTTCTTTAGTTTTGGTAGTATAGGGCCTTAAAGGTGTATCTGATCTGAAGTTTGCTAGAAAATCGATAGTACAGAATTAAATTTTTTACAACTTTTGTAATTGAGGTTTTGCTCTCTCTTAAAGCTCCTCGCTATTGGTGCAATCAGATCGCTGCGATATATCGTAGCGTGTAAACGGGGCTTTATAGTTTGCGCACTATCATTTTAAAGTTGGAAGTTGGGTTTTGAATGTCGGATGTAATACAAGTTGTTAAAGGATTCTCAGAATTCACAAACCCATATACTTGATTGAAAACTCTTGATGTGAGAACTTAAGAAAAATCGACAATTTCCACCCGTCCACCATAGGTTTTTGTTCGGCCCGAGCCGTCATCAAAGTTACCATGTAATTCTCATGGAAGGTACATTTTAGTGACGAACACGCATGATTACGTTTAGGATTTAACTTATAAAGAGCAGTTTTCATTTGAGTATTGAAGAAAGATTGCTAATAAAAAGTAAAGGATAATAGACTTGAGGCGAGTGAGCGTAGCGAACGAGCTAAACCTGACGGCGAAAGAGCTCACCTGAAGTGCAAAACATTTCTCCGTTTGGAATTGCATTTTGATTACCCTTTCGAAGTAAAAAGTAGGCCTAAGTCAGCAAGTATTTGATATTATAAATAAATCAACTCCTTTAAATGTATAGTGTCATATATTTAACTATGTCATTGCATTTCTAATGAGATGAACTCAATAATGATAAAAACCTTCCGACAGAAAGTTTCAATCTTGTAAAAAGTAAGTGGAACATTTACAACTCCGCATATTGTATGAAAGAAATATGTATCCAGCGGTTTGTAATAAATAATAATCCTTAGTATTGTCAAAATTTTATTTAGATGATGTATTAATAAAATAACACGAATGAAGTTCTGTCCGTTGAGTAGGTCTACGATATGTTTCGTTTGGCCGCAGCCTCAATAAAACGCAGGAAGGCGGCTTAACAAGCTTTGCGAGGGGTCGCCCTATTTCGCAGGACTTTACAATCCAAATTGCAATAATTTTGCGTATGAATAAGTGCAAATTTCCCCTTTGTTATCCCTAAAAATTTAGCGCCCCCTACAACTTAGCGCCCTAGGCCTGGGCCTAGTAGGCCTAGTGGGAAATGCGGAACTGCATGTTGATGAAAAAATATAATTTAAACTAAGGATTTGCTATAAAACGAAATACTGTCACCTAAATTTTGCTAATAAGCTATCTCTTCAGTTTGTACTTTCTTTGACTTTGTAAATTTATGTTAAATACCTAAGCTACAAAAGCAATGTGCTCATATAGAGATTTCCACAATGAGAAATCGGTTTAAAATTTTAAAAGGTTATCATTGTAAAACTCTATTCACTGTAGTTTAAACTTGTATTGCAGATTTCAGCAGTTACGAAGGGTGGACAGGTTGGGGAAAAGTTCATTGCCTCTGCCATCACAAAAGAGGAAGGTAGGTAAAAATTGCTCAAACCCATGTAGCAATTCCGACCAGACAGCAGAATCACCACCCTGAGGGTTTAACCCTGGAACGGTAAGCTTGATGGAAATCACACTATCAGTAAGAACTCGTAAATTTTACTACTTTTTTTTTAATTCATATTTTTTTGTAAAAGATTGTAAAAAAAACACAAATATTTATTTTAATCATAATTTATTATGTATAAAACATAGAAAAACTTTTGTTGTCGTTTTTTTATTTTATTCTTATAACTGGTGGTTAACAAAAACGTTTACATTTTATGACTTGTAAAGATAATATAAATGAAAAATATATATATAAGTGATTTTTAGCGAATTTCCCATAGGGAATAAGCTATTACCGTAGGTCTCATGGTAAGACCTAAGCCCGGGACCATGTTACTTTTTCGTTTTGAGGTGCCCAGAGACCAAAAATAATAGTCATTAAAATTTTTATATATATATATATATGTATATATGTATATATATATATATATATATATATATATATATGTGTCCCTAGACACGATAACTCTCGTAAAAATGGTCCGATCGACACCAAATTTGGTAGAGATGTGTAATCCTACATTTATTCGGATGAGTTCGTAAACCAGACATATCGACCTACCGGAAGGGGTAGTTTTGGGGGGTTTTGTACCCCAAAAATGGGTTTTTTGCATTTTTCATATGTAATTTTTAACAATTTTAAATTTTTATTTTGACCATTGGATTTAGCTCAAAAAAACACACAATTTAGTATTTTGAAGCTTTGCTCTATCTCCATTGGTTACCGAGATATTCAAAAGTCTAAAGACAGTACATTGTATTTTGGGGCTCCAATGTTAATCTTATGGAGAATTGGGATGTGTTATTATTTCATTTATTAACCAATATTTTTCGATGAAACTTGGAATTCAGCTTCATTTGGTTGAAATTCATCCATTTATGGTAAAAAATTTTGGTTTTGGTGCTTATCATGGCAGCAAACCTGCATACTCTTTTCCCATGTTAATCATATGGAGAATAGGCAAACTTCTTTAGCAATGGACAGATATTGATGAAACTTAGTAAATAGCTTCATATGGTCGAAATACATTTTTTTTCATGATAAAAACCTACTTTTAGTGTTCCCCATGGCAGCATACCTGCATACTCTTTCCCTATATTTATCATAAGGAGAATAGACATTTATTTCCCTATTTATGAGCATGTGATTTTATTTGGTTTACAGTTTTATGTGGTCAAAATTAGTATTACTAATTTGGAAATTCGCTGAGTACGCAGGTCTGCTGCGACGGGGGGTATTTATAGTTTAAATATACAATATCTAATGCTGAAAGTCTTTATTAAAGACTAATTTTTAGAAAAGACTTAGTTAAAGACTTAGTTCTAAAAATTATTAAACTTCCAAACTAATTGTACTTGCAAAGATGTACACTATACTCCTGTTCAATGCAGAAGCAGCATACCGCTCCACGCACGCTCCGCTCCTAAGCGCCATTTCAAAGTTGTGTGCACCATAAAAGTTTAATTAATCACAGTAATAGGTATTTGACAAATAATTTGGACAAAAAACAACAAAAACATATCAATAGTCTCAAAAACATTAAAACAAAACGTCCCAAAAAATAACATTTTTAGTAAGCACTCGTAAAAATCACAATAAGATAGCAATAATCGATAAAAGGAGTAGCGTACATGGCTGCCGCGATGACATCGACCTTGGTGCCGGGGGGGAGGGGATTATCAGGCTGGACAGGGTTGCAAACCTAACAACAGCATATTTATAGAGAAAAATCTAAAGTGCATCGTAAAATATACGAGTGCTTACCGTTCCAGGGTTAAAGAAATGTTTGATCTATTTTCTATAAATTTTCCTGATACTGTAAAGAATTGGTTTTATGTTCACTGTATTACAGTGAGTTATTGGGGTATAACTTTGGACCAGTCAGAGTTATTGAGTAACAGCTTTAACATTTGGAGGAAAACCCCTGCAGTCTCGAACTGAGCCATAGTGGAAGAAAAAAAGCATGGAACAACCAAGTTATGCAACCATAATGACACTTTTTAATGTGCCTGAAAGAAAAGACAAAATAAGGCTCACAAGAAAAAGAGGCCATGATTTTTCATTTTAAGACCCTAAAAACCAACAGTTCAAATTCTTATAAATGTTCTTATAAATAGGTTTTTATTGTATATATGTGGTGTCAAAAACGTTTGATGGATAAAATTTACATGAAGTTCATGATGGTCTTTGGACCTTATGTTTATAATCCAGGATGGCTAGACCATGGACTCGGGTTTTATAGTTCAACAGGTCAAAATTTTGTTTTTACCAATTGCCAATGTTCATTCATAGTTTTAATAATCAATAATTTGAATTGAAATAGCTAAATATCTTGGGATTCCGAATTATAAGATTATATTTTGTCTGGTTACCGAATAAATCAAAATAATATTTTTCCCATATTATTCTTATGCGATATAAACAAATTTATAACCTGCATATTCCTACATATTCTTCCTCCTGTAAACTTTGGAACTGGTCAGTTAAGCGGTGCCGGTACAACAATATGTTAACATATCAGTCAAATGTATATGTAGCTACAACAGAGTTATTTTTCACAATTTTTATAATCAAAATCATGGGTGGTCTCTTTTTTACATAAACTTCATCAACGTGTTAATTCAACCGATTGGGCTAGGCTATGGTGTAAAATTGTAACTGTAAGTGTTGGCGTAAGGTTATTTCCCAAAAAAATTCAAAGAGATTAAACTCTAGGACTCTGCCCCTCACTTGCTTTGTGTCCCAAAGTTGATTTTATAAGAGGATTTGGATCACATGTATTTTAACATTTGTTCGGCTGTCACAAGGTTGAGAGAGCTCAAACAGGTTTACTGTGCCTGATTGTGAATGATAAATGCACTTGTAATTGTAATATAAAGTTCGTCTACACAGTTAAATCTTTAATTCAGCATTATGAATTGTTGTTATTTCAGCCTCAGGCCCTCCCGAAAATGCAAAAATAATTGCACGTAATACAACATTTTTGGAATATCAATGGCAATACCCAAAACAAAGCAATGGGCCACTTAAAAATTTTCTTATCAACATTGATGAAATTGATACCCATGACAAGGAGAAATGTTGCACCCCCTTCCCCATCTTAGAGGTGCCTATTTCTCAAGAGGAACTATTCTATCAAGCAGAGGTATTTTTGTTTATTTCTTTAATTACATTTTTTCTATCTATATTCTATATTTGTATTTTTTTCATTTGACATAACGCTTATCTTTTCATATGAGTTCCACTTCATGTAAAAATATGGTAAAAAATATTATAGGCTGCTTTATGACTGGTTTGTACAAGGGGGTATACGTCTATTGAGCAAAGTACAGCCCATTTTCTGATTGGGTATTAATTGATCCACAAGAACATTAATTGAATTACCCCTAAACTATTTTTATTCTTAAAATATTCTAAGTTTGGTTTTATAAATAATAATAATAATAATAATAACCACTTCTGAAACTATCATTGATGTAAATAAATAAAATTAATAACAATTTGTTAGACCTGCATCTCTAATTATTGCCAGAGGTTTTTGTTACATATTATCTTCTAGTCATGGCCTTTACAAGAAAAAAAATTGACTTTTATAAAATTTTCATTGTATTTTGATTAAAAAAACCAAGTCAGCCAGTACTTTGTATCTTTCCCCCATCGCCCAGTAAAGTAAAACATTAAACTATTGTTTTTTAAGATAACAAAATATAAAATTAAACCTTAAATATAATAACTAATCATTTTCATTGAAATACACAGACAACTGGATTAACACCGGCATCATCATACGCTATTAGTATTGCTGCAAGGAACACCTACTTTGGGACTCCAGCCACGATAGTTGGCAATACGCCACCGCCACCGATGAAGATGGTGAGGATGCCACGAGTGACAGTGTCCTCCCTTCTGCCGCTGTCATGGCAGCCGCCGGGCGAGGAACAACGAACCGGAAGAAAGCCCCGTCTACCACGATCTGATTCGGTAAACCTGACTTACGCTTTAAAAGACTGAAAACACCTTTTTAATTGATATACTAGTGAGACTTTGAAATTATATTCTCAATAAGCATAGTTTTGACAATTTCTACTGTGGAAAGACGTACCACAGAAATAGTTTCAATATTAAGAATAGGTCTCTAGTTACACTATTGACTGATGTGTAAGATTCAGTCAATCGATTGGTTTGAAACTTACAATTTGGATTATGTTTCTATGTGAAACGAATGGTAATAATGTAATTTATACATAGTTAATCAACATTTCAATTACATCATAACAAAAATTTTCATGATGAAATTAAAGGGTTGGCTAAACTGATTTACTTAAAATATTCCATTTCTCATTTATGAATGACATCTTTACTATGACATCTAATTTTGCTTCAAGGAATATAATTACAAATCTATAGAGTTTATCTAGTCTATTCATCATGTTGGACGTTGGTGTCATAACCGATGCTTCCGTCTCATGGAAATTCTACTGTGCACTCCTCTGATTGCCACAGACAGGGATTACACTTATTAAAATCTCCCCGCATAATTTATAGAGACTTTAAAATGCTGTAACTTCTGACAATTAATTTGTAATATGAAGACATTTTCTAAGAAGTATTCCTAGGAGTACGCACCTATGGGGGTGTAGAAAAGATTAGCAATCCAAATTTTTTATTATTTTGCAAAAATTATAATATAACACATCTATTAATCCATACGTTAACTGCAACAGTTAGAAATGTTTTGAGTATGTTTATCTCACATTGCTTACTATACAAGGTGACAATTAAGTCTGTAAACTTGTTTTTAATTTTTTAAACTACAATAGAAAAAATTTCCAAAGATCACACGCGCTTACTGAAGATGATAGTAACACACAGATCAGTCCAATTACCAACCGGACAACCACTTTGGGGGACGGTCCACAAGGAGTCAGAAGGAAATCTTGAATGTAAGCATAGGTTGATATGTGTATAGAGAATAGAGTTGAATATTGATATTAGAATAGAGAACAGTGCTGCAAACCCGACCTCAAAAGGAAGACCAAGTCAAAAATGGCAGGCGATCAAACTTTGCATTAAATCATATTACTGAAAACAAAAATTCAATAACTCCCGATACACTCGACCTTTTGAGGTCGGATTTGAGGCAAATTGCTCAGAATGCAAAGCCCTTTAAAATTATGTATCATATGATGTAGGCCATAGAAGTTTTATCCCAAGACTTCCTTTAGTGACGACCCTAATGGAAGTCGTCAGGGAAACTGAATTGGCCTACGTTATGTGATACATAATTTTAAAGGGCTTTGCATTCTGAGCAATTTGCCATAAACCCGACCTCAATAGGCCGATTGTATCGAGAGTTATTGCATTTTTTGTTTTCAGCAATATAATTTTAATGCAAAGTTTGATCGCCTGCCATTATTGTCACGGTCATTCTTTTGAGGTTGGGTTTGTAGGATATTGTTCTCTATTCTAAGAGACCTTTAATTTGATGTACATATTGACGTACATATTGACGCACGTATCAACCTATGCTTACATTTAAGATTTCCTTCTGACTCCTTGTGGACCGTCCCCCAAAGGGTCTGGGAAAAATGTTATATTAACTCGAATAAATATTGTTATAAATTGAATTTTTAATTATTAGTCGATAATTGGACAGATTTGTGCGTTGCTACCAACAGTAAGCGCATGTGAATTTGATTTTTTCTATTGCGATTTAAAAATTAAATAAGAGATTCCACACTTAATTGTCACCCTGTATAATTTTTGCGAATTTCCCATAGGGAATAAGCTATTACCGTAGGTCTCATGGTAAGACCTAAGCCCGGGACCATGTTACTTTTTCGTTTGAAGGTGCCCAGAGACCAAAAATAATAGTCATTAAAATTTATATATATATATATATATATATATATATATATATATATATATATATGTATATATATATATATATATATACATATATATATGTAGGCCTATGTATGTGTCCCCTAGGCACGATAACTCTCGTAAAAAAAGTCCTATAGACACCAAATTTGGTAGAGATGTGTAATCCTACATTTATTCGGATGAGTTCATAAACCAGACATATTGACCTACCGGAAGGGGTAGTTTTGGGGGGTTTTGTACCCCAAAAATGGGTTTTTTTGCATTTTTCATATGTAATTTCAAAAATTTTTAATGGTTTTGACCATTGGATTTAACTTAAAAAAACACACAATTTAGTATTTTGAAGCTTTACTCTATCTCCATTGGTTACCGAGATATTAAAAAGTCTAAAGACAGTACATTTGTATTTTGAAGCTCCAATGTTAATCTCATGGAGAATAAGGATGTGTTAATATTTCACTTATTAACCAATATTTTTGGATGAAACTTGGTATTTAGCATCATTTGGTTGAGATTCATCCATTTATGGTAAAAAAATCTTGGTTTTTATGCTTATCATGGCAGCAAATCTGCATACTCTTTTCCCATGTTAATCATTTGGAGAATAGGCAAAATCCTTTAGCAATGGACAGATATTGATGAAACTTAGTATATGGCTTTATATGGTTGAGATAAATTGTTTTTATGCTAAAAACTTACTTTTGGTGTTCCCCATGGCAGCACACTTGCATACTCTTTTCTATTTATCATAAGGAGAATAGACATTTATTTCCCTATTTATGAGCATGTGATGACATTTGGTTTACAGGTTTATCTGGTCAAAATTAATATTACTAATTAGGAAATTCGCTGAGTACGCAGGTCTGCTGCGACGGGGTGTATTTTTATTACATTTGTTAAATAACAACAAATTGTATTTCATGTTGTTTTACAGCAACACGAAATATTGCAAAACCCTCACTCTGTCTGGTGCATAGACATTGGTTAAATTTTAAATAAGCAAATCTATCACAAAAAAAAGCGTCTAATGCATTTTTTATGAGAAATTAAAACACGGATTTATAGTTCATTAGTAGGAATAACTTCATAAACAAAAAAATCTACAAATGTTGCTAAAAATCTACTCTAAAAGTTTTAAGTTGTTCTGGAACTTCCTTACAGAGTTATCGTATGCCATTGAAATATGATTTTATCAAAACAGTGTGGCGGCTCATGTATTAGCTCTGGTAACACTCATGTAGCAGGATTCTCTCCTATTTGAGTGGTTCATCCAAAAACTACTAAATTAAAATTTAAAATGTCCTTGTTTACCCATTCTAGAGCAGTGAAATAACAAACGTGATAAAAAATAATACTTGATCCGGTATAATTTACAAGCTCTACACTGTTGAGTATAACATGTTTAGCCTTTTAATTTGGCTTGCAACTCTTCAATTTGATTTAAATGAAACTGTACTTGTTACATGAAACTTATGTTATATTTGATTACAGGTCTTATATGTTAATTCTGCTCCCACCGAAAAATGAAACCCTTGATGATTCTTACAGTAATATCAATGATGCGGTTATGGACTTACTAAAGTCAAAGTTAGGTGACAGATTTGTAGTCATCTGGGACAAGAAAGTGGTAAGATACATTTATTCCTGAATTTTAAAAATCCGATAAAGAATCATTTACTTTTAGTTTTAGATTTAAATTAAAAAATTATAAACGGACAATATAAGAACATCTGAAACCAACTTTTGGGTCATATTTTAAATTTGTTAAATGTAATTCTAATGTGTAAAATAGTGAAAGATAAATTTTAACAACACTTTGCTCAAGAGATAATTCTTGTCCACAGGAAGAGGGAGCTGCTTTTCTGGACCCTATAAAAGTTGAAAATCTCAAGGCTAGAAAACAGTACAAACTTGCATGGGTGCAAGTATCCCAATACAAGGATTCCTACAGCATCGACATCTTAGTATCTGATCCTTTCATTGCAATCTGAACCACATCGTTAGAAAGGATCAGAGACTAAAGACAGGCAGTCGGCCGACTAAGGGTTCCAGGGGATGACAAATTGAAATAATTTTTATATTTTATAGGAAATTTATAGTCATTTTATATACTAGATGAAGGCGATTTTAGATACCTCTTTTGTAGATGAATTTACCTCAGTTGTAAATTCAGAAAAATGAACAATATTCTCTACTAACACGTGTTGGTTCCTATAAGCACTAAACTTATATGACAACTTTACATTTATTTAACTTTGTCTTTATAACTATTACTGTGGTAATTAGTTTTAACTCTATTATATTAGAATGAATATTAAGTATTCTCGAATAATGAAAATGTATGATTGAATACAATAATTCTATTGTTTAAAATACAAGATATTTTTAATAACAAAAATTCTTTTACATTGTGCAAAAGGCTATGATTGAGTTATCATTCCACATTATCGTAAAACTATCGTTTACTAAGTTGTCCTTTTTGTAATTATCCAAATAAAGCATTTTATTAGTATCAAGAAATAACACTTCAAAAGTTAAGAGCCTGTAGGAACAACCACCTTGGACTTTTATTCCCATCAGACTTATGTTAAATTTGAAACACCTGTTATTCCTTTAAGGCCTCGGCCACGATACGAGCGGTGAGCGTCGAGCGGCGGGCGGCGGGCGGCAGTAGAGCGGCACCTGAGCGGCGAAGGTGGCTACAATACGAGCGGTGAAACAACCGCCACTCGGTGCCAGCAGGCTAGTATTAAAGATGGATTTGGACGAGGAGGTTAACTTGTTAATGTTGTGTGACAGTCCCCTGCAAAAACGAGTGCCAGTGTCGCGCAAAAGACGTTTCGGGGTCCATGCCATAAACAAAAAGAGACGGAGGTTTGGGGAATATCACCATCTCTTTCCAAATTTAAGAAGAGATGAAGAACGCTTCAAGGAATACACAAGAATGTCAATCCAAACATTTGACTATATTTTAAATAGGGTAATAGATCGCCTCACTAAAAAAAGATTACGCTAAGAAAAGATTACGCCTCCGACATCTCGAAATATACTGAGCGGCACAGCGGCAGTGAAAGATTTTCTGGAAGGCCCCAGCGGCAGGCGGCACTAGTGAGCGGCGCCGCAGCTGGCGCCCGCCGCTGAGACGCATCGTGGCCACCGACTACCATTATACATGGAATCTATTGCGCCTAGAAAACTAAGCAGCGCCGCTCATGCCGCTCGCCGCCTGCCGCTCGCCGCTCGTATCGTGGCCGAGGCCTAATACTAGACAAAAAAGATTCATCCTTGTGTCATGTTAAAGGAAATGTTTATACCTAGAGGACGGTGAAATAAAAATCATGATTAGAGTGATTTATGAGATTAAACTACAGTAGAACCTCGATAGTTCAACACTCCTTATAGTTCGACTCGGTGACTCGGTCCATGACAACTTAACATGTTAATAAGGACGTTTAGTGACCATGTTGGAGACTGACAAAGGTGAAAATGGAAACAATTTACAATAAGTAAAAGTTTAATCATTATCTAAAAAGTCCAAAAAACCACTGATTTCAGGAAATATTTTGGTGTCAAGCCACACTATATTAAATTTACGATATTTAGCTGCCTTTGTACAGCTAACAACTAATCAACATCCACAATAATAAGATTAGGCCAAACAATTAAAAATACTTAAAGCACAAATGAATGATAATTAAGTTAATTGTCCTACAGTTGTAAAAATCCTTTAAAAATGCTTCCATAGTCGTTTATGGCCGACTAGATCATTAAAGTCTCCTCAAATCCATCATTAGGGCAGATTTCACTGACTTTTCGCCTATTTCACTGACTTTCCCTGACCATAATTTGTTTCCTGGCTTTTCAGAATGTGGATACACTGTGATAGCTTAACAGTATGCTTATTGGACTCCTGTACCAGTGATTACAGGTTTTACCACCTGGATGCTTCCTCCCAGTATTGGATTGAACTACCTTTAAAACGCTTTTAGATTTCTAATGCCCTTGGCGTAGATGTGAAACAAGTAACTATCATAAATCACAAGGAAAATAAAGAAAAGTCATTTAGTCTATGTACATTTATTAAATAAGAAGTATTTCTTCTTTTTAAATAAAACTGTATATTATAAAATAATTCTTTTTTCCTCCAACAATTAACACTCTTTGTACATAAAAATACTAAACGTGCAAGTTTTACATCATATACAAACATCATGCAGAGTTTCTTGATGGCTACAAATATTTTAAAAGTCTCTTTTTTTAATCACGCCAAGATCAATAATTGACAAAAACTCTGGTTAAACCAAGATTCTGATTTGCATGATTTTTTCCTTTAGTTATACAGTAAAATTCCAACTATAAGAATGGGACCGGGACTGCTTCGGATAATATGAAAAGTGTAGAAAGACGTGAAAATCAAGCATAAAACATTTTGAAACAATATAAATACAATGTTATACAGTAAAAGTAATCGTTAAACAATAAAATGCTACACTTTAGTATAACTATCACTGACGATTATTTTCTATTCTTCGACAGTCGTCTGCTTAATATTGTCCGGAGATGACTTGTTGGCCAGTGAGGGGGTTGCGGCGTGAGGGGGAAGCTGAAGCATGCTATTGACCAAAACAATTTGCTTTTTGTTTATGGTTAGGTTTTCTTTTATTCCACCATATGTTAAGCTATCAAAAAAAAAAAAAAAAAAAAAAAACATACAACATTACTGCGATGTTTTCTTTTATTTTGCAGTCAGCTGTCTTTCTCTAAATTGAATTAGGATAGCTGGTTGGTTTGTCAACAAAGATAATTGTTTACTTTTTTAGCAACATTTTTTCATGTAGAATAATACAAGAGAAAGGGTGAGACACGGGACTGTCCCACTCATGTTCCAGTTAGGGGTTTCTATGACCATAGCATTTCTCCTCACCCCCTGCTGTCTAGATATGTTCCAGCTAGGGGGGTTTACATGCAGTTCGCATTAACCCCCCCGCTATCTTGAACATGAATGGATTATGAAGGAAGGGACATTGTCATAGTGGACAACCAAAAGACTTACCACAGTGTTATGACAACTTCGTTTGCTGAACCCAATGTCAACTTCACAACTAGTATAAACCAGTTTTAAAATTGACCTGGGATAAAGCAAACGGCCTTTAATTTTTATTTCCTTGATTCTAATGTTAAATCAACCATCCGCTATGCTTTAATATTGGTCAAAAATATTAATGTTTATGTCAATTTAAAGGAAATTTTAATATCTAGGATACTGAAAAATAAAAATGACGATTATAAACCGATTTATGAGATTAAACTACTGAAAAACACGTCCATTTTCGAACAAATATTTTTTTTGTTAAACCATATACAATATAAAACTTTCAACTTCATAGGGCCTTAGGTATTAAATGACATAAATATTAATTTATTTGGAGCAATATTAGAGGGGTATAGTAAATGTTTAAAACTAAACATTAGTCTTATGGAAATGAAAATCCAAAGCCGGTAAATGATGTCTGTATTAGTTAAAATTTTAGTATGTTAAACACTTCACTTTTATAAAATTTCTGGAATACAAACAAATTAATGATTGATGACGAGCTTACACTTTTCCACAAAACTATTACCTCAACTGAATCGACGAAGGTTTGTATTTAAATTCCATTAAAAAAATAATTAACATAGACTACTAGAACTTGAGTTGAGGAAAACAATGATACCACTCAATAGGTTTCAAGCCAAAATTTGTGAGTGCTATGGGCACGCAAAGGAGATTCTCCCATAAGACTCGAAGTTAAAGTCTGCCTCTTTCCGTGTTGCGAGAGCAGAAGAGGCCTGGAGTTCTCGTAGGCCCCGCGGCAACCCCGTGAGTCAGCAGCGGAATGTTGGCAGAAAGGTCTTTAACTAACTTCCACCTGCACCCCCCCTCCCGCCTTCACTGCCACGCCGGGTTAAGTGCTAACATAGCTGTCACTAGCTGTAATACAGTTTAAGTGGCTGCAATAATTTGATGCTGTTTGGGTTGTTTAAAAATAACTATCTTGGTAATGAGAAAGTATAAATAATCAAACGAGTTTTAGCCTAAAACAGGCGGTTTGGATGACTTCTCAAAATAAGATATAAATTCACATTCAACTCTGTAGTTTATTTCCATTGTTTTTACTGTGGTATTCTTGAAATGATATGATTTAATGATATGTTTTTTGTAGAATCTGAAAGAAAATCTTATCAACTTAAAAATTTTAAAAAAGTCTTTCATTTTCACCAGATTATTAGTGTGGAATTGTGGCCTGAATGAATGGTAAATTTTCACCAGCAAAGACCTACAACTTACATTTCCCCAACATCTGTACATGCAGTTAAAAAAAAATAATAATAATAAAAAAACTGGAACAATCAAACAAAAGCTATTCATGTACTGAACACATAAGTTTGATAGGAAAACATGTTTCGTAATACAACAAAACCTCCTACCATAATTCTAATTTTCGTTATTAAATTTAAAGGCTGGCTACCTTTGCCACCCTTGAGCCGCTTTATAAAAAATATTACTACACATTGAGTTATATACAGTGGACCGTGGATGATCTAAACATATGTAATTTAAGTGTTATTTCAATCACATTCTTCTCAGTTCTCTAAATTTTTTTATAGAATTTTACTCATGAAATTTTTAAAATATTTTAAATAGTCATTAAAATTTCAATGACTTTAAAAAATATTTTCATCAGTCCCTCTTGGTAAGACTTACCAATAGTACACAAATAGAATCTGGCGTCATTAATATTTATCATAGTAAAAATACATCAAGTTGCACATTTAAGCTTATGTTTTTAATTACGTGTTATAATCACAATAATATCTTTTTTTAAATTTTTGGGGTTGAAAAATAGTAGTTTTCATCGCTAGGAGCAAAAGTGGCTCTGAATGACTAAGCACCATTAAGCAGGACTACAGAGGAGATTTTTTGCCTAGGATAAAAAATGTACCTTTTGCGTACGATTTTGAGAACAAAAAACAGGTGGATTTCATGCAGAATGATAAAAAAGTATTTCTTAGACCAAGTTGAGGTGGATTGGAGTTCAGTGTTTTTAGGTGTCAATGAGTGGTGGTAGATTTAACTTGGATGCCAACCACCACATGCTCTAGTCTAGAGAGTCCTAACAGTTGGCCCCTTATGCTGGGGAGTTAAAATTCATTTAACTGGTGTCTTCTGGAAGATACTTTTGAATAGAAGCACTGTCTCATACTAACTTTCATTATACAGTTATTTTTAATCCAAAACTTGGTACTTGGTCTTCGTGGTCATCACTGAAAAACGACACACCCTATATATGTTATTTCATTGTTTGTAGTATGTTGAGAGTGTTAATTTTTTAGTTAATTACATGCTGAGAATGTCACCGATATTAGGAAATGAGAATTTTCATTATTAATAGTCCTTGATTCATTGGTGTTTGTACTTTACTTTATTTCCTTACTACTTTTATAATTAAAATTTTTGCATAAAACTGGTCCCTGAGGTTCAAATCATCCAGGCCCACAGTGAGTTATTCCCAATAGTTTTACCTATCACTAACCTAATGGCTTACTGTTATATATTTATTTGCTATCAAGCAAATACTATTTTGTAAATAAGGCAAATTACCTAAAATCTAGTTTTATCCTACATTTGTTTAAACTGCATTAAATAATCAATATATACAGCATTTACATTGTTATTGCATTATAGGTAGCACAGTAAGGTTTTTGTTTAACGCATATTAAATAACTTAAACAAAATATTCTACAATATATATCACTGACATAATTTATAATGTTGTCTTTAAAATACTATAATATTAATCAATAAGTTGTTATAATAGAGATAACAATGCCTACATTATACTGTACATGGATAATAGTTAACACTTATTAACTAAATCTCTTCCATAGAAATACAAAACATTTCATTGCATAAAATTTGATCTGAATCCATTCATCCAAATAAGTTTGAGTTAAAAATAGATCCTTGTGAGTTTTAATTCTTCAAAAGTGGCAATGATTCCTTTATGATTTTTAATGTAGTACAGCAGATTTTACCAACCACATTGGGATTAGACCTTGGCAAAATAGGCTGGTTTGAATGGTTGGGTTTATAAAGGTTTATACATTCAATTACGGATTTCGATGGTGTAAATGTGATGAGGAGTTGATATCAAATACCATATTACATGAATTTTGTCATTCTTTGACTGTGATGAGAAAATTTAAACGACTGATGAAGGCCTAAAGAGCAATCAAACAAAACTCTTTATTTCTCATCCCTGCTTTGGATCAAAATAAAAACTAAATCATACATGTCTCCCATACACATTATTAAACATTTTGCCATTTAAATGCTAAACAGAGTTTCCAATCACAATTCATCCATGTTAAATTTTTATTACAGTACACTCTGGTTTATCGGAACTAATGTGGCGGACGGCCGGTTCGGATATCAAAAAATTCCGATGAAGCGGAGTCCGTCGTGAGTCACCATTTCCGCCCATACGTTGACCTATCGTGATTGTATTCACTCTTGTTTTTAAGATAACACAAGAGATTTTATGAAAATAAATGCACTCAAACTTTGAACATGGTAACAATGAAAATATAGGAATAAAAACAACACAGGAAATAAAGATCGAAAATCTTTATTCCCGTATTTCATATTCCAGCAGTCAACTGACTTCCACGTATCACAGGTGCAGTCGCGACGCGAGACAGACTGAATGACAGTTTGGGAAGCGGTTGATGCGGATGTTCACTTCCGGCCTCTTTCTATTTTTGTACGAATACTCCATGGCCTCGTAAATCACATCGATGGGTACAGATTATGGAAAACGCCTGATGACTTTTGATGCAAAATGTGATACTTCATTGTTGTGCGGATAGAACGAATGGAAATTGAAGGCGCTAAAACGGAAAAATTATTTATTTCGTAAGAGAAAAAAAATTAATAATATCCAGATTTTCAGTTCCGATGAAGCGGAGTTCCGATGTCGCCGAGTCCGATGAACGAGAGTGTACTGTACATAGTTTACAAAACCAGCAGATCTCTCAAAATATTTATCAATGCACTAAGAAAATTTAAATTGAACAGATTCTATTAACTAGTGTTTATTTTTCCATCAGCTACCCTATCTCTAGCAATAAAAATTAGAAGAATAGACATAGATGATCCTCCAAAATATGGTGGGTCGTTAAGAGATACTTTGGTTTCTGAGTTGCACATTCATAAAAAAATGTATATCATTCATATTGAGGAACAAAGCAATAACTTGATTTATTAGTTATGTTACTTTTTACATATCAAGTTACTTTTAGTACTGCCTAACAATCTAGTAACGTAAATATCTACTTTGCTAAAGATAAAAGAGTAATAATAGTTGTTGATTCATAACAAAAAGTCTTCCTTAAAATTCTGTGACATAGCATTTAGACAAAAAGTGCTTATGTTGTTATCAAGTGGTTTAGCAAACATATTAATTAGATTATTTTAACACATTTATATTGGTAACTTGGGGTATGATCATTCCTGCACAAAACTTATCAGCTGCATAACATTTTTGTTAAGCGAAATACATGTAATTTAAAGCTTTTCTTATGGCTTATTATTCGATTATGGGACGTTATGAAAACAGTAAGAATCAAAGTTAATTTCTTCACCATATAAAACATTTATTTATAATCCAATTTTCTCTATTCACATGGACACACATACTCACACAAACCTCATTGGTATTTCCAAGTTTTTAACAGATTCCTTTACTTTGTTCTTACAAACAAATTTTAATTTTTATATCATTTTAAGTAGGCTAAGGGCTTCATATGTCCATAAGTTGTCAAAAAATCAACCAAATGTATGTGTTTGCAATTTTCCTACAAATACTGATGAATGAATTTTGCAAAAACTCAAATTATTACTACTTAGGTAGTTGGCAAAAGCCCAGACAGAAAAAAGTTAAAGAAAAAGCAGGAATTTTTTGGCAAAATGTCTTTTCTCTAAGAAAACGCTATCATTATTTCATGGCCAACTAATGACAAAGTCCTTGAATGCCATAAGGTTACAAGAGATTGAACCTAAGGGCCCATTGCTCAAGTTCTGGTTCTAGCCACCAAACAAACAATAAAAAAGACTTATTATTATGTTTTTCAATACGTTATCTTTAAAAAAAAAAATTATCTTCTTATAAGTCACGCCACATAAGTTGACTAATGGCCAAAAACAGCTGTGTATGGCGAGGGGAGGAGCAGGGGTACTTTTCTAAAAACATCGAGCTTGCGTTTCATGCAATTTTTTATAGAACAGCTGATTATTCTATCATTTTAACTGAATAGTAGTGAAAATTCATTCGTCAAGTTACGTGGCGAGGGTTATAGCAATAAAGACCAAGCAACCAATCATTTACCTTGCAACCTGAAAAATCTACTACATGAAAAATAAAAACCTATTAAAGCTTCATTAAAACTCTTTTTCAACATACTTTAAACCTAGACCTAAAGTGCACCATTAAAATCTTTGTTAACGGTAACTGGAACTTACATAACGACGGAATTACAAGGGTGAGTAACATATTAAAACATAGACCTACGTGTATATGTCTTTTACAAGTGAGACGATCACAGTTGGAGTGGGGTGCGGGTGCGGGGAGGTGCGGGTATCAGACCGTCACCCCCACCTCACCCAGGATATCGGAGAGCCGCTGTAGATGGCGCTGTAGGTCGCTCTGGGGGCGGCTGCGGTGAATCAGCTGTAGAGCGTTCATGTACTCGAGCTCCGAGAACTGCGGCCCCGACTCCAGCACTTGGTTAAGGATGTCCTGCAAGTGATGACATTACTGAGTTCCAATTTAATTTTTTTAACAGACCATCACGGAGCTCACAATAGATGCGAATAGTAATCAAATCTTTAATCACCTCTTGAAAGGAGTTGAAAGGATTGTCTTGACTCACCTCCGGAGTGAGGTGGAAGAGCTGGAAGTATTGGTTGGCATGGTCGAGAGCCACTTCTCTCGTCATCGTGATGTTGGCGAGAGTCTGTTGCAGAATAAAGATGTTTCGGCAAATCCTATGTATTCCGTTCTCATCAATCATCTCCAGATATTGTGACGAACTCATCAATATCTTGGCAACCAGGTGGCCCAATCCCTCAAACACGTACTGTAAAAGTATTTACTTTAAGTTAGTTTCTTCATAATTATGAAGATTTTGGAAATGGAGTTGCCACTACAATTTTTATATTGAGCCAACTTTTAACTAAGAATGGATTTAAATTGGCATGCCGATATCTAGATTGAGGCTATCGGAGAAATACTTTAGGGCCATCAATGGGCCAAAAAGACAAAAGTAGAACACCATATTAGGAGTCCAAACGTATAATACTTCTACTCCAGGCAATAGACCTGGATATGAGTTGGCACCGTCTCAGTAAAAGAAAATAAAAGAGTCTGGTTTATTTATTTCAATGATGACCAAATGACATCACAGCAGTTGATACAAAACACAGAGGTTACATTTACCCAGAGTAATGTGAGTCAAATGATTCAAATCAAAGTTAACCAATCTGTAAAATAGCTTGAGAATGAGAAGTCAACCTAGTACAGATCAGACAGCTTTAGCATATTACCCACCTTCCCCAGTAAAATCTTTTCTGACAAGGTTGACTTAGAACTATCAATTCAATGACTAATTTGCAAGCCTCTGAATTACCTAAATGTCAGAAATAAAAAAAACGAACTAAACCTAAATATAAATAATTATAACTTAATTTACAACTTTACAAGAAGTCTATGCCATAGTTAAAGTCCAACCTAAAGCAATGAGGTATCAATTTGTCTTTAGGTACATTCGGAAGCAATGCAAAAGGGTGGGCTCATAAAAGTAAAACATAACCATCAGGTATGCGAGCCCATTGTTGCACCAACTAATTCTTGGTAAATAAGTTGTGAATGACAGACCTTGGACTTGCGAGGCTGCAGGCTGGAAGTCATGGCTTCATCGATGGACGCGAGCACTCGGCTGAGCTCGATCACTCGAGGGTCAGGGTCCTGCGAAGTGGAGTTGAACCTCTCATTGGCCCTCGGCAACAGATAGTAGAAGCACTGTACTCGCACCTGTCACACACATCACGGCTCGATACACATTTCAATTACACATGCCACTTTTATCTTTTGCCTTATGAACACCTCTGAAGATAGTTTTTAATTTTTACATTTTTGATAAAACGATAGTTTAAATTAGAACAGATAAATCTCCAACTATGATGTGAGTGTTCGAACCACCAAAATTCCTGTTTTTGTTTATTTTAACTCCCTGTCTTTTCCTTAATTGTGTACTATAATTTACAACATTACCCTAATTGTTTTCCCTTTGTTGATTTGAGAGCCATTTGTAAACTGTATACTTCACAGTTTTTTTTCATATTAACCCTTTGATGTGTAAGGTATTTTTTAAGGAAAACAAGTATGGCCATTCTAGATAGTGATGGCAAAATTTCTTGAAAAGTAAATAATTTTTATTTGTAATCTATATATATAATTCTGTAAGCGATATTTCTTGAGCAAAATTGTGAGCGTCATACAGATCGCAGAAAGATGGGAGGGGTCTCAAATTAAATGTCTCGGTCCCCTGCACGAGGGAAAACTATCGGCATGTCCATAATGTTAACAGGAAATGAGAAATCACGTAAAACGTCCTCCATAAGAATAGCATGGGGATTAAAAAACGTCTGCTTTGTATACATTAAAACATGTGTTATGGTTTAATTTCAAAATAAGACACAGATGATTGATGATGAACATTGAGTGAAGATAATAAAATAATTCACACCAAGAGAAGCAATCTATATAATAATTCTGTAAGGGAAATTTCTTAGGCAAAATTGTGAGCGTTTTACAAATCGCAGGAAGATGGTAGGAGTCTCAAATTAAAGGTTTCGGTCCCATAAAGCGTATCCATAAAGTTACAAGGAAATGAGAAATATAGTAAAACGTCGTCCTCAAGAATAGCATGGAGATTCTAAAAATGTCTTCTTTGTGTACATTGAAACATATGTTTTGGTTTTATTTTAAAACGAGAGACAGATGATAAAATTTAGTAAAGAACTATTCATAGCCAAATTACAAAAATTAACCCTAGAGTGGTAATACTACAGTATAATAAGACGTTTTGTTGCTTTGAGCTACTAAAAATTCTTCCAGGAGAGTTAACCTGGTAGAATTTTTATTGACAAATTGACTGCTGATTTTACTGCTGTTACTATAGTTTAAATTGTAAAAAAAACTGAGCGTGTATGCAAATCATAAAATGCTTTCTGATCGTTGATAGAGATGCAATGGGCGATGAATTGTGGTTTGAGAAACACCTACATTATTTCCATTGTTTTGGTCTTATTTTAAGACGAAAAGTGTCAAATGATCATATTGAATGACGATGACATATTAATTGATACTTAAAGTGTATCAGTCAGTGAAGTTTTGGTATTTTGTTAGCTGAATTTTCTGAGAACCCTTTTAGTAATTTCATAGATTGTAGGATTATAGAAGACGAGTTAAAATCAAAGACGTTTGTCCTACATACTAGAGGAAAATGCAGCAGGTAAAAAACTTTACAACAAAATGGGAAATATATAAGAATGATTATTTTCTGAAAGGTTCTCCTTAAAGATTCTCCATGTAGTGATTTTAAAAAATCCGCTTTGTTTGCACAAAATTAAGAGTTTTGATTAGGAGGGATGAATATTCACAGCAAGTGAAGATGCACTTTGAGGTGCTGTTTAAATTTTGTGACTAAAAAATAAAAAACTGACAGGAGCTAAAAAATCAATGTTTTTTTATTGCCGCTTTTCTTTTTTGACTTTGACTTATGTTATATTAAAAAGTCGTCACAGCTCAATTAAAGGACTACGATTTCTTTCAAAACTTATTTTCCATAGATCAATATGAGTTCAACAACAGACAAAATAGAGCATTTACAAACGGGTGACCTAATAGTACAGAATTGATTAGAGTACTTGGGGGCGAATAGTGTGTTCAAACGGTATTGTTAAAATATTATATAAGTTACCTCAAATTAAAATTAAATTTTCTGGAAACCTTCGTTGTGGAAGAAATGGTAATACGCTATGGTTCATACTATTTTAATTTTATGATTAGGGGCTTTTGCCCCTATATGAGCCACTAGTGTAATGTAATAATTCAATAGAAAAGCATTTAATCTATTAAAATTATGGTGGTATTAAAAATCTTATGTGTATTATGAGCACTAATAGTCATTGCCGCTCTCAAAATGTTTAGCCATCTACAATTCTTGATTGGCAATGATGTACTTTTCGCTCTTAATACACAAATAGTATTTTCCCCGCCCAAAATATTAATATCCAACTAATTCCTACTTTTCCCGACCTCACAAAATTCCTGACTTTTCCTGACCAGTAGAAACCCTGTAGGAGCAAGGGAAATTCTCCATCTAACTTTCCCATTCTTATGAAAAAAAAATTCTACGCAGATATTGAAAACAGTTGTAAATTATGTACAGTATGATGTAAATTAAATTCCCACACAAGCATTTGAGAATATTGTGTCAGTGTTACCGTTTAGCTGAGTAGTGAGAATGTAGTGAGTCTAACCTCGAGATGCAAGACCAGCAGGCAGGTGTTGGCTAACTCCTCGAACTCGTGAGCCAGGTTCTCCAGGGCGATGATGGTGCCCTCAGGGATGGCGGGGGCATCAGGGCCGGTCACTGAGATGCTGGGCACGGCGGCGGGGGCGGGGGAGCCGTGGCGGCCCTGGCGGCTCTGGTGCAGCTGGCCGGTGAACTGCAGGATGCGGCTGGAGAACCACTCCTGAACAAACACGTCATTACGAGATTAGTAGTACAATATATCCATAAATACGTAACTATTCAAAGGCTTGCCATAATTTTATGGGACCAGTATGTAACCAGTATGTAACCAGTAACCAGTATGTAAGACCAGTATGTTCTATGTAACCAGTATGTAAGACCAGTATGTAACCTCCCTTTCCTCCTCCACATGGGTTAATGTCGAAGAAAGAATCAGAAATATTCAGTGGTCTCAATTATTCAAGCTTAAATTTAAAACGTGTCATAAAATTATGTAGATCATAAAATGTGCTATAATAATTTTTAAAAGTTTATATTGATCGAGGAGGATTATTGTTGGAACAGAACTAAATGATCAAATTAAATCAGTTGTGTATTTTCGATTAATTTACTATCCTTACACATACACATGCTCAAAAGTTACGCCTGGGATGAAAACAAAGTTACAACATAGTTTAATCACCCCTCTAGTCATACACATTTGAATGGAATAGACAATCTACAATATTTTCAAAATTTATTTCTTCCATTTCACAAGGGCACTAGACGTACAAAGCCAGCCCTGATCCTAAACCTTAGACGTCAATAATCCTATCTGTAACCTGTCTGTAATGTCTGTTCATTGCAATAATCCTCAAAACAGTTTATTTTAAAATTCAACACAAAACAAATTGTTGTGTTTATATTAATATTCACTATTTTTCTTAATTAATTGTAACAAGAACTAGGAAAAAAGTAAAAAACACCAGGACACTAGGACAAGAGCAAAGTACCTCAACTGTTAAAAATACAAATATTGGTTAAACCCCATATATTTGACACCCTGCATGTGCCTAAAACATCCACCATGTGACTTGTTAATCTCCATTAGTGGCATCTTTGAGTAGAGCCATTGTTGATATTACATTCAATTTACAGCCATTAGATTAATTTTTTACAGCGACAAGCTTTATTTCGGTACGATCGTCGTTGAAAGCGAATGTAATACAAGCGAATATATCAGTATTTACAGCTATTAATTATGATTCCATTAACAGTCCCTGCTAGTCCGCAGTCCAATCGTCACTATGATCTACTATTACACAATTTGCTCAGATTACTGGTAGAAATAATTTCAGCACCAGGAAACTTGGTGAAACTCAAGCATTACAATATATGTCAGTTCTTCAGTCCATATATTGTGTCGAGTTTGTTTAATTTTAATGTATGTGCAGAGCACTTAGACAGCCAAACGCTAAATATGAAACGTTAAATGATTTGGTCTACCCCATGAAGTATGAACTTTCTCCTTTAGATTGGCCTACGGTAAATCATTTTTCAATTTTACAAGCTTCCCTGATACCGTTTCATTCATCTTACATTGCATAAACTAAAGGTATACAGATAAACCTAAGTGGCAGGCTATGGATATTTTAGTTGAGTTAAACAAAAAGTAAACTACTTTATTTAAACGTAACATATTCATTAAAATAATAAACTGGCGATTGAAATATGAAGATGATCTGGTACAGTACCATGCTCTCCTGCAGCAGAGCGAGGCACTTGAGTTGAGCCACGTCGGAGATGATCTCGTGACTGTTGATGCCTCCCTCGCCCAAGTTGCTGGCCAATATTTCAGCCTCTTTGATGTTTCTCTGTCGAACATCCTCCGGACTTTCTTCTTCCACTGTGTCCTCTCTCTTCATTGACTTCCTCGACTGCAGTGCCTTTTGAGCCTTGAGATTCGTCCAATTCGGCAGAGACCTATTGAGGTTTAATTTTCTTTATTACTAGACATGATGGCATTATGGTTTATGGATTGTCATTGGGTGTTTTACATAGGCTACTTGCTCCAACAGGTCCTGTTAGAAATTTTAAAGTGTAAGATAAGAAGTAGCTTTATGTAAAAAAATTTACATTGCCTCCCACATTCATAATTATTTAACCATCTCTCTGAAAATATAAGGTATATTAATTATATCAAACTGTTTTGGAAAACTAAGAGAGTATTTAATAAACAATAATGTGTTTTATAGTGTAGTAGAGTTTATAAATCATACCCATGCAAACACTTAGAATGAAATTATTCGTTTTAAAGTATGAATAAAGTGCACTTTGCCAAATCATTTCATGGGTTTTAAATAAACTGGTGGCACTAACTGTTTAGGGTTGAAAAAGTCCAAAAAATATGTACCTATTGTATCTGATTGACTAAATAAATAAATAAGTGTAGGCCTACCCACTCATTATAACACATTGTTAAAGTAGTCAAGAGCCAACAATAACCAAACAATGTTGCTTATAAGCCCTCAACTCAAACAACTTGAAAGAAATACGCCTATATTATTTGTGTCCTGATGATGTATAATGACTCCCTGTATTGGCAAATGACAAATGTAAATTTATTTTCTAATAGTTGTTAAATTTTTAAGTTTGACTCATGATTAGCACTTTGATGACCATTACTAAGCCAGAGAACTGATTTCACTGTAAAACAGAATATGACAGCATTTTTGATAGGCCTACTCAGGAAGAAGAATGGATAATCAGAAAGTTATTGTTATTCTTTAACAAGTAATATCAAAATTCAATTTCAAAAGGAAAAGCCAATCATTAGGGGTTCTAGGGATAGGGAGCTGAATTGAAGGTCATTTAAGAATGTTCATATAATTAAGGGTCTTAATGGTGACAGGCCCTACAGCCTCCCACAATCATAAACAAACCTAAAAATGCAAACACTTAACATTATTCAATTTACACAGGAACATTTGAACATGAATTGTTCATTCAATCCAATTTCTTCCTTGATTATTAGTTTTCAAGGAAAGAAAAAAAAAAGGATTAAACTAGCCTACCTTGAGAAAATTATGTTCGAGCAGCTTATAGACACAAATAAGAAATGCAGTTTCACTAACTTTTCTTCTGAGAAAAAGAAGAGAAATTGAAATGATGAGTTTGCTGGATTTTTAGTCACTTCACTTTTTCTTCTTCTTTGAAGAGTGAGGAAATGAACAATTAGTAAAAATTTGAATTTCTAAAAAGTTGTTACATGCTACTTTAACATAATTTCCTCAGGTAAGCTAGCTGAATCACTTTTTGTACACCTTTCTTGATAGATTATCAGTTAGTTGGGTCAGACCTCAGCGGAGTGTTTGACTCACTTGAGGAAGCGGCTGATGTCATCGTCGTTGAGCCAGGCGGCGCTGCAGACCCGCTTGTCCTCCGGGTGCGGCTGTACGATGCCGCGGTACGCCGCCTGGCACGTCTCCCGGTAGCCGTGGATCACGTTGACCGTGACCCCCAGCAGTGAGCCGGCGTGCCACGGCAGAGCCTCCATCAGCCCCCTCATCTCCTGCATCCCCCCCTCCACCAGCACCGTGCTCTACACCACATGTGAAAAAATAGGGATGTATAAGTTACATTAACTAATTAATTGCAATACGTGTTTTGCAAGCGGAGGGAAAGTCATATAAAAAAATATTTATAAATTTTCTCTGAACACTCAGCTCCAAGATAAGTCAATTCACTTCACTCACACACCCCAAGGATCAGCTAGTTTGCTTCCAGGAGTAGCTTGTGCACTCTACTCACTTACCTTTAGGTTTACATCATATTCTTTGTTTTATGCTGTAATGCAATGTCCTTTCGCTCATTGCCCCAAGAATTAGAACATTCGCTTGGTTCACTCGTCCCCTGAATGCGATAGTTCAGTACGCAAACACGTCTAACTCAATGTATAGAACTGATTCGTTTATCATCTGTTACAATAATACATAGGCCCAACAATAGATACCACCACAATATTTCTGTTTCAAATACGTTTATTCAGTGACAAGTCATTGATGTAATTTATACCATCGATCTAAAAAATCAGTAAAAAATTTCTATTAAAGTACGGTATACAAATGTCAGAAGCAGTAGAACAGGCCGGTAAAATCTTATACTTACATGTAAAAGAGGTCGAGGGAGTCCTAATTCCGCTGCCCGTTCTGGAGTGATTGGTGTCTTCCAGGCTTCTTGACATTTCGTAGCGGATTCCACTCTGGCTGCCATTTTGGCATGTTGTCGCCGGACAAAAGTATCCTTGATGTAATCAGATATGAAGGCATTCAAAGTGCACGGATTACTGTGAAAATAAAATTCACAATTAAAACTCTCATCGAGTTGCTTATTATTTTTTCCAGTTCAAGATGTTAAGTTTTCTTAAAATTATATAATCTGGTTTGATATATGTCGATATTTTCATCAATAAGTTGAATTGTCACATATTTAGTGGTCGATGTTAAATCTTAATTGACCACTTGTTTATGCTATTTACGTTGATAAACAAAATGGAGAAAAAATGTTATCTAGTACAGTTAAAGAAATTAAATAAATTGATTCAGTAAATTATTTAACAATAGGACCTTTAAATAAATTTCACATATGATAGTTTAAGGTACAGTAGAACCTATCTGACCATGGCAAGACCGGACCATGGTCGGTACGGCCAAAAAGTCGAATTTTTGGGAGGAGCATTTCCCAGTGTTGGGTAAACTACTTTTTAAAAGTAGTTAGCTACAACTACAACTAGTTTCTTTAAAAAGTAGCTAAACTACACTACAACTACTTTTTTTTAAAAGTAGCTAGCTACAACTACAACTACAACAAAAAAGTAGCTAGCTACTTTTTCACTACTTTACAAAAAGTCATAATAGAATATTTTGGTCATGTGGTTTAGACAAATGTCCATCAAAACGCAAAAAAATATGCGTACACACTAACATACATACATTGATTGACATCCATTTATATAATACCAATGAGAATATAGGCCATAACATTATAGAATATACAGGGTGTCTCTGACCTCCCTACCGACCTTTTAAGGTATTATTCCTGAACAAAAGACAAGTCAAAATATCATATTTAAAATTTCCAAAACTCAATAGTTACCCGTACAGCCGCCATTTTCTATTTTTAAGGGATAATTTTTAATTTCAGAGTAGCTTGACGTAATAAAATGAATAGGTACACATCTTTTTGAAGTGAATACCTAGTTGGAATAAAATAATCAATTTTTTATCATTTATATTTTAAAAATGGCGGGCGTTTAAAATCTTTCACCTTAATTGGCGTAAAAACTACATAAGGTAGAAAAATTTATGTTCTTATGAGTTTTTTGGGCAAATCAATTTAAAATCCAAAGATGTAAAAATTATGAAAATTGGTTCATAAATAAGCGAGATAGAGCAATTTATCAGAGGCTAGTCACGGTCTTACCGCTTCACCGAGAGCAGTAGTTTTGGTAACAAAACCATTGTTGAGCCGGCCGGCGCCGCGACCGCGCTTTTCGCGCGGCAACCCGCTCAGATGCGTGACTATTTGTATTAAAATCACTCTATCTCACTTATTTATAAACCGATTTTCATAACTTTTACATCGTTGTATTTCATGTTAAATTCCCAAAAAACACATTAGAACATAAACTTTGCTACCTTATCTATTTTTCGTGCAATTCAAGGTAAAAAAATTTTAACAGCCGCCATTTTAAAAATATGAGTGATAAAAAATTTATTATTTTTTTCAGCAAGGTCTCTACTTGAATAAGCTGTATATCGAATTTCAAATTATTACGTTAAGCCGTTCTTAAATTAAAAATTATTCTTTAAAAATACAAAATGGCTGCAGTTTGGGTAACTATGAAGTTTTGGAAATTTTAAATATGATTTTTTTACTTGTCTTTGATTCAGGAATAATACCTAAAAAGGTCGGTAGAGAGTTCAGAGACACCCTGTATATATCCTCAAAATTTCCATTTTCTAATACTTTATGAAGTTTGAAAAACTGATTGTAAGCTGTCCACGGTAAAACCAACTGAGACTGCGATTTAGACAGTGCCATTGCAAATAAACTGTGTTTTTAACACTTCATTAGCATTAATAACTTGGTAAATAGTTTAGTTATTTTAACGCAAAACAATGGCAAGATGGCAAGAGATCGGAACAACTTAGGCCGGCCACACACTGCAACAGACGAGGCGAGGCAAGGCAACTTGAGGCAAGTCACTTGACTTGCCTTGTCTTGAAGCGGACACACACAGCAGAGGGCAAAGAGGCAAGTCAATTGGCGCGATTTCAAAGTCCATTCAAAGGGAGTTGTTTCTTGCAAACAGGTGACTACCGTATAGTGTCTCTGCTGTAAATCGTTGTATGATGGATGAGGAGGAAGAGACTGTTATCATGCCCAATCAGCACGAAATGTAAAAATCGCGTTTTTTACAAGAAAAATATAAAAATTATGTAAAATTATATATAAAAAAAAATATTTTTTCACGTCAAAAATAATGTGACAATTTTAAATGTGAAAGAAAGGTAAAAAGAATATATTTATGTGAAAATTACGTTAAAAACGTAATTATAAAAAACTGATTATAAATTATTATTTTTAAGTGGAAATTATGAGAAAAAATGTGAAATGAGAAAAAAGGAGAATAATAGAATATTTTTCATGTAAAGTCTACGTGGAAAAATGGATGTATTAAAAAACTTAGAGGATAGAGAAATTGAAAGATATTACTTAAATTTACTTTAAAAGAATAAATAGTCGTCTGATACATAATTAAAGTTAGTAAAAAAAAACTATAGTTAAATATAATTAATTACAATTGTATAGGCCTAGGTAATTACAACTGTTGATCCAAAACAATCAAGCCAAAACTGCTTGTAAACAGACAGACGACAGCTGGTGAGTGTGGGGTGTCACGTGACTTTGCGCATGCGCAGGACGCTTTGACTGTTGGTGACTGTCGACGAAACGAAATTTTTGCCTGTTGCACTTTTTGAATAAAGACGCCTGTCTGCGTCTTTGCGCCTCGCCTCGCCTCGCCTTTTGCAGTGTGTGGGGCTCCATAAGCGCCAATGCTTCCTCAATCACTCAAGACGCCTTTAGTCAAAATGCCTCGCCTCGCCTCGCCTCGTCTGTTGCAGTGTGTGGCAGGCCTTAACCTCAAACATCAACTCCAACTCATGACTCAATAAGGCAGACGACCGACAACGACAACCAAACGTTTTCAAGCGTACTACTTTATACTGACTGTTCATACAAAGAGTCAACAATTAATAGTGGTGAAATTGTGTTTTTCTTTGTATTCGGTAACTATTCAAAGTAGCGTAATTGGGTTATTTCCATTAGTTAAAAATTTTGGGCATTTCAGTACCAAATGTAGCGTGAAAAGTAGCGTGATTCACGCTATATATTAGCCTCAAAATGTAGCGACGCTACAATATTAGTTGCTACTTTGAAAAGTAGCGTCGTTACACTACAAACTACAAAAAAAGTAACGCGCTACAAGTAGCGCGCTACTCCCCAACACTGGCATTTCCTAGGTAGAAAAACAGCTATACAGTATTGTAAGGTTATTGTACCTAGAACACATTAATTGAAACATCAAGTTAGGCATAGTAACTGAAAAGAAACGATATTTATACATAATTGTCTCTACAAAAAACGAATAGTTTTCCATTTCTACAGGCTCAGCAATGAAGGGAGCACGGAATTGACAGATAGACGGTTGGACACTAGGTCGGATATTGGAAGGATTCGGTTATCAGGAGGTTCAACTGTATGTTCTTTTCCATTAATAGTAAGCCAAGATTGCAGTGTCGATTTACCCTGATGAACAGCCCATGACTTGTTCTATTTCCTCAAGAAACTTGCTGAGGGGAATGAAGATCAAAGTGATGTTGTTGGGGTCTGGTTGACACACGAGGATCTTCTCTCTCTGGGACGTGTCTCCTAACCTCTGGAACACCAACACAATGTTTAATGACTTGTACGTAATTTAATAAAGGCAAAATAACGTAATCAGAAAAAATTAGTACCAGTGTAAAGGATGGATTGAAAACATATAATATTACCCGTTAAGATGTTAGAATTTTGGTAGAAGGAAGAGATAGCAAAAAGATGTCATTAATTTTGTTGTAAGGGCCAGTCAGGGCTGCAGCCATCAAATGACTGGCAACTGTAATGGGTTCTTAAGAGACTTATTTATGTTAAAACTATGTAAAATTGAATTTTTGCGTTCAAGAATTTTTTGTAACTAGGCCTTTCAATACCATGTACAATTGTTCGTTTGTTACATGTATTTTGAAATCTTTACTAAGCAACACAGAAATTTCCACAAGTTTTCTAAGGATCAGTTCCAAATCCAAAGTATCAAATCCCTTCATTTACAGAGACAAAAAAAAACACAAAAAAAACATTAAAAAATCAATTACAGGATATAGTATCAGTATATTTTTATTGGACATAGTGGGTAACAAAAGGGAAAAATTGCAGGTAAAATGAGACGGAAAGTCGCCAGTTTTGCCATCTGAGGACATTCGATCAATTACCTCAGTTGGTGTTATTGTAACTTAAAGCCATCACAGCCATAAATTAATTATTCTCTCATCAAATAGCAAAATAGTATGTGACTATCAGTTAAGTAGTACACAATGAATTATTTTTATACTTCTTCAAACATCAATTTTACTTTAGCAATGACCAAGTGATCAAGACGGATTTTTTTCAGAGGTATTTAACCTTAATTCTCACCTTAAATCCAGTTACTGATGATGGTTGGTCCTTCATCAAGCTTGTCATTGTTAAAGCATGAGAAGAGTTTTCAAACTTGAAAAGAGGAGTTCTTCTTGATCTAAAACCAAAATATCACACGTTAAAAATTCCAAGTATATAAAGCCGCGTCCGCACTGGGCGAACATTCGCGGCGAACACAAAAATCAACAAACATTCTTAACAAACAATTAACTGGCCATATGATTTACATTCTAAAAGGTTAGCAACGAACAAACAAATGTTTGGAAGAACTTTGTTCGGCGAACATGTTCGGCCAGTGCGGACCCGGCTTAAGTTTTTAAGTAAAACATAATTTTGGAAATAGTTGAGACCCCTCAAAACTCATTTCTGTTCAAAGCTAATACAATAAATAATACACTCTAATTCTTCAACAAAAAAATTTTTTGTAAATAGTTTTTTGATAACAATGAAAAATTTTGCATAATATACAATGTTTTAAGACTAAAAAAAAGCTGAGAGGCTCTCTTTCAAAGTGAACAGTGCTTGGCAAATTATTGATGCACAAGTATGTACTGATGTGAAACCATAGTACAACCATTGACTTTGTACACTACGTGAGTAGACTTCTCATAGCATAGGCGTGTGTGAAGCATATTGACGGTGGTGCGATCTCGTGTGGCGTCCATCGAAATACACGTAACATATGATAGATAAATCAGTATTACCACTCTTCTAAACCAGGGATGAAACATTTGATAACTGAAAGTTATGTTTATGTTTTGGTAAAATGTTTTGGCAGCACTGTAAATTCAGCTGAATAATAACAACACCGATGGCAGCGACTCTGGTGCGGCGTCCACCGAACTTCCAAAATTTTGCCTCAAACTAAATACATTGGATGAGAGGTATATTCACGTTAGTGTACATAGTCAATGGTACAACCTTTTTAGAACCACTTAAATATCTTCATATTGATGAAGAGTCTCATTTTGAAAAACTTACAGTTTACAAATCAAAACCATGTAAAGATACAAAATGAATGTTTTACATATATTTGAACATCATCCCACCTTGAAGTCTGTCGTCTTCGGGCAAAGTAGGAGGAAATGTTGGAAGACTGTTCTGAAAACGCAGACGGGACCTGATGTGCCTCACTCATCGTATTCTGGATGTCAAGGTAGTCAGTCAGTACAAGTTGCATCTTGAACAAATATTATCACTTTATACAACTCATTTTAATTGTACTTCATTCTTGATAAAAGAATAATCAATAGAAATCCCTCTGTATTTTAAAAGTAAACTTTTTAAATAATTAAATTACGTAAATTTTTTAACCCAGTCAGTAAATTGTAGTTTTAATATTTCAATTCATATGTAAGACAAATGAAAAGATAACACCGTGAGTAAACTGTACTTAAAGTATTTCGATTCATATGCAAGCCAAATTAACACATAACAATGTAACACAGTAAGTAAACTGTTGTTAAAATATTTCGATTCACATGTAAGGCAAATGAAAACATAACAAAGTAACACAGTAAGTAAACTGTAGTTTAAACATTTTTTATCCATATGTGGACCTTTTTTAAGGAGGAAAAGAAAAGAAGAAGAATGGTATGAATTGTGGGTATTCAAATTTTACTAGGCCAATAGTTAATAGTTAAGAGAGGATTTTTATTCCCATAATACTAATGTTAAATTTGAAAAGTCGCTACCCCTTCAATGTTGGTCGACACAGAATCATCTTCATATAATTTTAAAGGAAATTTCAATTCCTAACGAAAAATTAAATCAAAACCATGATTTTATGACATTAAACTACTGAGAAACATTTCTATCTTCGAAACAAAAATATTGAGAATATACTTTGTTGTTTATTAATTAAACACTCAATAATATATAACTTTTCATTTCATACTTCCATAGGTGTTAAAATTTAATTTAAAATGATATGAAGATGTATCTTTTTTACCAATATTGAAGGCAAAGCAAAGTATAAAGTTGAAAATTAATCTGAAAGGAATCAAAATTCAGGATGGGGGTACTGCGGCACACTCTTAATTCACATTTGTCTAAAAATACGACTAGAAGACATCGGCAACTTAAAGAGAGATGTAGTAGTTATGCTCACCACAGCCTGTATCCGCGCCCAGACGTCGGGCAGCTCGTAGAGGCCAACGGTCACGCGGTGAGTGGCAGCCGTGCGCCTCACTTGCTCCAGTACGATGCGGTGCGCCGCCGCGATAGCGCGGAACTGCTCCATTAGAAGAGCCAGTAGCTCAACGAGGGGCGAAGCCGCCTCACTGCCCGCCAGCGACTTGGTTGTGCGTTCCACCAGCCGCAGCAGTTCCGTCTGCATCTCTACTTTCAGGCACTGTGCAACAATGGCCCCCCGATAAAAAAAATCTTTTAAGTTTAATTCAATATTAGATAAATGTACTGGGTTAACCAAGCCTTGTTCGTCGGTTTTAATTCACTTTTGTTATAATACTAGGGTAATCAGGTTTTAAGTTTAAAAGCCAACTACACCTTTTCACAGGTGACAGCTGTTTCAATACCAATGCTTAAAAGTGGCATTCTATTATTTTTGTTTACCATTTATTATTATTTTGATACCTTGATGGCAACCCATAACACCAATGTAAAAAATACACTTTTAAAACTTAGACAAAAACTATTTTTCCTGCGATTGAGGCTGTTTATAAACTCATTTTTTGACCAAAACACTCTCAAATGCAAAGTTTAAGCAAAACCTACATGCTACATTTTAAGATTGATGGAATATACCCCGCCACAGTCACAGTAGGTACTGTGTGGAATATGAATATACCCCTAGGTACAGTAGAACCTCAGACTCTCGGTAGTTCGACACTCCCTATAATTCGACACAGTCCATGAAAACTTAGCCAAAAAATGGAATTATCAATTATAATTTTTATTACCTTTGACTATCTTTTTGACTTCTGATACCAGTACACTGTAAACTAACAGTAACTGCGTAGTATAACAAAGAATCAGTTCCTAATATTTGTTCCCATATACATCATTGAAGCACAACTCCGTGCAAATCCTTTAAAAGATTTCTATCTAAGAGTTAAGACATCTAGAATAAGCCTTCTCATAATTGGCTTTAATAGTTAACTTTCTAATTGGCTGTGCTTTGCTATTTATAGTTCAGGAACTTTTGCTTCAGTAATAATCTATTTAAATAAAACACATATTCTATTTATCTTGGTATTTAATTAATTTTTGTCATTATTGGTATTAGAGAGTTTTTGTACATATGGTAAATCAGTATAGTTAAAGCTAAACACAATTTAAATAATGGTGGATTTAGTTACTTTTACAGCTTGAAGGTACACAAACTGGTTAGAAGTGATCAATGGCAAGTATTACACATTATTTATTCAGTTTAACCATGCTGTTTGACGTATTATTCTAAAATTTATTTGGGTGGATTTACAGTACTGCAAAAATACTTTATACAACAAAAACATAACCCTCAATTATAAAATGTTTTATCCTTGGTTAAGAAGAGTGGTTACTGATGATTTACTTAATATGTTATTTGTACTTCATGTTCGCCACGGAAGAACACACCACCATAGATTGGTTTCAAACACCCCTATGCTATAGGAAGTTTATTCACAGTGGATTGAGTAGTCAATGGTATTATTATATTGCGTTCATGGTTTTCTCTCTAATCCTAAACAAATAGTGAATAAAGTAATTAAAATATGATTTATTGAAAGTGAGGTTATAAAAAAAAAAAATAACCAACTTCTCACAGCTGATAGTTAAAAAGCTGGAAAATAATTTTAGGCCTACAAAAATTTTAGTATTTAATAGAAATTGCTTTGCTCTTTGAAGGGTTACAGGACCATAGGGGCGATTGTATTTTTCAAGGAAATTCTACGAATCTACACATCGTTGCCTTTGAGATGACATATATCATGAGCATCAGTCGGGTAGTTACTGAAGGCAGAAAAGGGGAAATAAGGCAGAAATGGGGAAGAAACATGTATTGTTTTAGTTCTATAAATTCTCATTGGAAAATAATTAGATACTTTATAAAGAAAAAAATAGAGGATGGCTTATACATCATACAAACCTCGACTGCATCATTCAACTTCCCAAGAAGACCCAAGCACTCCACCAGTATGGACATAAAATGTTCACTGTCTTCCTCAGGGTTGAGCAGACCAACATCTTCCGTTACTTTTGATGGGGTCACTTTATCAGTCCTTGTAAAAAAAATAAAATCATACATACTATGGTAGGTATCTACAACTTGTAATGGTCCCATATATGTTTATAAGTAAGATATTAAACTACGGTACATTCTCATTCATCCAGCTCGGCGACATCCGGGATCCGCTTCATCCGGGATTTCATTGGAACTGAAATGTGGACTTTAAAAAAAATATATAAATTTTTAAGTTTGAGAGATTTTAATATGTTATTCATTATGCTCAGAGTCCTCAATCATATCGCATCGGGCACTTCTTTAATCTGCAACCCTCAATGTGATTGACGAGGACAGAAATTAAACATTTGCTTCCCAACAGTCAGTCTTACACTGCGTGGAATGGCAATTCACTGTTGAACAATGAGAGAAGTATTCTTGATTTGATCGAAGATAATCAATTATAGAACTAATGCCAAAGAGTCAGCTAAGAAAATTGTTGTGGAATATGGAGTATGATTTTTTACGCCCATAAGTATACTATTACATATTAGAAGTATCTAAATCTTCAGAAGATCTCTCTTATTAACTAGCTTACTTCAATAATAGTAAATATAACAACCCTAACTGGTTGCCGCAACAACCAAAACGATTACTCATGGCCAACTCTTCTTCATGCGGTTCAACATCTGGACATCAGCCACATTAGTCTGTATGAACGAGAGAAAACTGTACATGATGCCACCATTTCTGTGCTAGAGTACCATTAAAATAACTCATTTTCAATCCAGTATTTACGATACAAGCTCAGAATTTAATATTAAAGAGACATTTATTTACAATTGTCTGGCACGCCTATACATGTTCAAGGGTGCAATTGCAAAAGACTCATCATACAAAAAAAAATGAGACCAAATACATGTTTTCTATGTAAAAAAAGAAAAATATATAAATAGAACAGAGCATATGTACCACACGAGTAACAAAAAAAAAACTTATTTCTTGTGGATAATACCCGAGCCGTGGTTCCCTACTGCATCATTTCTTGTGGCAGGTTAGAGAAACTCATTCACACTGATACTGTATACCTGGACAAGCATTCAACAACTTTTTGCTTTGATTTCTCTAAACAGATTCATTTTCAAGGAAGTTTGGGAGATATTCAATATTTGCAAACAAATGTAGATGGCGCACCTTCAAGAAAAGAGGTCCTATGAAGAGGGTGTTGAAGTAAAGAATAACGAGTAAAATTATCACGCCATAATTTCTGTGGAAGATACTATCAGGGATTGTTTTACAGAAAGTGAAACATTGTAAAATGTACATTGATGGGAGCGGAGGACTGCTAAATCTTTGAGAGTGTTGTTTACAAGGGTCTCTGAGACTAGTTCCTGCAATTAATTAATCTGATGAGACTTTTTTTGACTAGGAATACTCTAAAAACCTTACTGGAATTGCCCGAGTAAATCAGTCCTAGGAAATTAGGGAGTGAAAATAAGCAAAGTACGCTTGTCTGAGGATATGAAAATTAACTACCAGAGAAAGAGTGTGCAATGTGCATAAATCTTTGATAAGTTTTGGCATAATTTATATTAGAGGTCTGCGGGTACCCGAAAATTCGGGTAACTCCGGGTATTAGCGTGAACCCGAGTGGTCGGGCGGGTTTGACACGTCTCAGTCTTTATTCGGGCGGGCTTTTATTTTAAGCCGGGTCGGGCGGGTACCTAATGCCCGAATTAAATCGGGTTGTAGGTACCCGACAGGACATTAAAAGCAAACCCGGGTTTTAAAAACTATTTTACAGCCAAAATTTGTGAATTACAACGTTTAAGGAATAAATGGGCATCGTTCCACACACTACTTTAGACTAGTGGTCATAACTGCCAGTCATTATTACTGAGGTGGATGTGGATGAACTGGAAATACCTTAGCTTACTATTCGCGACACTCGCACATGAAAATGTGGCTTCTGAAAGAAGCTAGTGGTCTCTGGTGCCTAGAAACGTAAGCAATTTTGTTTTGTTGATAATTTGGTACGCCATATTTCATGTTCAATTTAAAACAAATAACATTTTGATCATGAAAGATCGTATTTGACGTAGGAACATTTGTATTCCTTTAGTACAGTACTATTTTATGCCTAAAAAATAGTTTAAACAGCATTAAATCATTTGTTGCAAGCCTAGACACCAGTAGCGCTAGCATACTTTTCTCTCTCACTCTAACCTAAAGGAACTGCTCAGTGTCGTCGTCGTGACTGACTCACACTCTTAGGCCAGAAAGATAGACTGTGGCGTAGCCAATACCGTCACCAACTGTACAAACCGAAATCAAGGTATCAGTGGAATTGGTACTATCATTGACTTTACATACAAAGTCTTTGTTTGTAAAGTCAATGGTACTATTTACACGATAACCGGTAAATAGCAAGACCAAAATCAAAAGTAAATAATCTCTACAGATTAGTGTTTACATTATTTTTACAATACAAAATTCATCAGTGTATATATTTTTACGAAATATAATCAATATAGTACTATTCGGTATAATTGGTTTTATTGCCGAATTATTTCTCATTCCATCTTGCAAATTGTCAAAACATTTAAGATTTCTTGAGAACCAATGAAAACAATTTCTTGGATAATGTAACAGTTGGATATCCATAGTCAATGGTTGGATACTTCATAGACAGATTTCTTCATTCTCTATGTAGTTTTATAGTAACCATACTCCATGTTTGTTGTATGGTATGGTGCGATCCGTCGTCTGCATTGATGATTTGATAGATGGTTTTCCTCTCGTTCTTGTTCATTCAATTCACATTTGTGTTGTTACTTGAGTGGTGTTGAATTTTTTCTGATATGAAAAATAAATATTAAAAAGCCACGGAATTGAGAGAATTCTAATGTCAGTGTATCCACTAACAGTCCTACTAGTGAAACCAAAGATTTGGGAAGTGTAAAATGTCGTGGATGGGCATTCATCTGCTATTTGGAATCACTCAAGCAAAGAAACAAATTTGCCGAAAGTAATCCAACAGAAATGAAATGCAATTATTTTAAGTCTGTTTTGAAAATAGATATGGCAATATTGATTGAAATGCCAAGTTTGAGTATAATCACATAATCTTTTCATAATAAAATAACTTTAATTATTAGGCCTACAGAAAAATAGGCTAAGGTATGATAATTCGCATCTAGGGTATTTTGACATTTATAAAAGTGGTTTTTGTTTAGTTTCAACAGTGTACAATATAATTTGTATATTTGTCATGTTTGTTGAATAATTTAACATTGGGTAAAGTAACTTAGGACTAAAGGAACCCTTAGCTTGATAGGTTATTGGCTCGGGAGAATTTTTTAACTTTTTATACTAGAATAAAATACATTATAGTTTTTTAACTTTTGTTAGGCCTAGGCCTAACTTAGTAGGTGGAAGGTTTTTGCCTTGTATTTATTAATACTATACTTAAGCTTAGTAGGCACATCAACAATTATTTTAAAATGAAATAACTTAGGCCTAGACATTTTTTTTTACAAATAATAGCGAAGCCGACCCGAAGTTTTATTCAACTTACAATACCCGAGCCCGACCCGAGTTTTTTTTAACATACATAAGCTACCCGAACCCGACCCGAGATTTTTTTAACTCACACACCCGAACCCGAAACCGACCCGAATTTTTCTTTAACTTATAATGTTCAAACCCAACCCGACCCGAAAATTGATGTTAATCTACTACCCGACCCGAAACCGACCCGACTTGAAAAATCACTACCCGCAGACCTCTAATTTATATGCTGGCACCATGAGAGAGATGAGTCTATTTCCTGACCTAGAAATTTGGATTATATTACAGTATAATCTTATTGGGCAACTCTCACCTTATTTTATGTTCATCCAAGGGACTTGTCAAAACACGAGAACACATACACACACAAAACACTAAACACAAAAGCGTCCCGGAATGTCCTCCTACGTTTCGTGGAACCGAGGAGTGTGGTCCGCCGGTCGGCGCGTGTGCGTGAGGCTCGTGAAAAACTACGGCTCCCTGAGGAAGCGGAACGTTCATCTCGGTTCCGCGAAACGTAGGAGGACATTCCGGGACGCTTTTGTGTTTAGTGTTTTGTGTGTGTATGTGTTCTCGTGTTTTGACAAGTCCCTTGGATGAACATAAAATAAGGTGAGAGTTGCCCAATAAGATTATACTGTAATATGAATTTTACCTCGCCTACAAACATGTCTTTCAAAAATAAAATTTGGATTATGTGACAAGGTTTGAGGATAATAGAGAAGTGAACTAATTTGTCATGAGTTTGCAAGGTTTAAATGAAAATTAATAAAATGAGTCTTTTCAGTGATAAGCTTTAGACCATTAGCTTTCAACCACAGATTCATTTGTGAAAGATTGTCTTTGAGGGTTTTTGGCAGGTCTTTTTATGTCCTCCTATGTTGCTATATCGCTATGGAATCCAGGCAACTATAGATGTGTCATCAGTATACATAAAAGTTTTGACATTAGAAACTATTTCATTGTAGGAAATCATTTCATTGGGAAGTTATTGCAGTAAATAAAAAATAGCAAGGGACCTAATATAGAGGCATGAAGAATCCCAGAAATTACTTTCCTAAACCCACATTGTGCACAATCATTGAAAGCTACTTTCTTTTCTCTTAAGAAAGACTTAAGCCAACCGAGTACAATACTTGAGATACCATGAAACTCAATTTGGCTGCCAAAATATCAAGATTGATACTATCCAAAGCCTTGGACAGGTCACAGAAAGCCCTAACAAAAAAAAAAATAACAAAACAAAAAAAACAAACAAAATTATAGAAGAGCAAATTTGAAAACCATTGAAAACAATATTTCATGATTCAATAAAAATATTTGAAATATGGATGAAACCGTAGTTGTTTAGACTTGCAACTTTGACGAGAAAAATAATACTAGAGTCCTTTTACTTTCTCCCCCCTATACCATAGTATATGGAGAAAGTATTGTTTTCGTCAAAATTTTCGAATTTGAGTTGTTGGTGGATTTATCCATTGTGGTGCCCCCTGAGTCCAAAAAAGTGGTTTTCGGAGTGATGTCTGTGTGTGTGTGTGTGTGTGTGTGTGTGTGTGTGTGTGTGTGTGTGTGTGTGTGTGTGTGTGTGTGTGTGTGTGTCAGGATGTAAACAGAGCTAGAGAATGCCCCAATGGTCCGATTTTGGTGAAATTTGGTATGTAGGTCCAAACCCACGATAATTCCAGGCGTTTTTTTCATTTTTTTTAATTTTTGATTTTTAAGGGTAGTTTACCCCCAAAAACCCTCAAAAAACGCCAAAAATTCAAATTTCTCAAAAACGGCTCTAACGATTTTGATTAAAATTTTGTGGTTTGTTAGGATTAAAATGCTGAATAAAATGACACCACCCGCATCTCCGAGAAAATGCGCGTTCAAAAGTTATAGAGCCAAAAGCGTTTAAAAATCAATTTTTTGCACTTTCAAAATAACTGTTGGCTTCAAAAAAAATTTTACTTATCACCATTAAATCAAGCTCAAAAAAATAAACAATTTAGTACTTTGAATTATTGCTCTACATCAAGTGGTTGCAGAGAAAATTCAATTTTTCGTTCAGCGGTAAACGCAGTACGTTGTTAAAAGTCACAGACGCGTGTAGTGTAGAGTCTAACTCGTGCTGCTCAGCTGCTAGCTATCCGCTGAGCCTGAGCCATCAAGAAATAGTTATTTGGGCACTCTTTTACAATTGAGTAAATATGGCGACGTTATTTCATAACGTAGGCTATAGCGTGGTTAAGAGACAGAGAAGAAAGAAACGCTTGAAACAGGTCTCAGACCTGTTTCATTGCAACCATCGATTGTTGAAACAGCTGTGTGCGCTCGGTAGCCTATATTTGATCGACCACATATCGCATAAAAAACGCTAGTTATCGGAATCGTTGAAAACAATGGAAGAACAATCGAGCTGAATCAAGATATCGATTGCTGAAAGCTTTCGATTAATTGCATTGATTCATCGGTTGCCAGTTAGTGGCGACTTTGGCGGATAATATTGTCGTTCAGCGTTTAAATATTTGAACATTGCTTGACCACTCTATATTTTATGTTCAATAATGTCGCCATATTCAATGCTTTTACTCTCTCCCAGTACTGAATGAAAGGACACCACTCGCAACTCTGAGAAAATTTACATTCAAAGTTATAAAACTCTAAATAAAAAATAAAAAAATCAATTTTTTTATTTTTATTTAACCTTCTTAATATGAAATAAATTTTACTTGCCACTGTAAAAAAAATTAAATAATCTAGTATTTTTTACTATTACTTAAATTATATTGTTGTAAGAAAATCTGTTCGAACAACGAACAAATTATGTTCTAAGCAAATGAGCAAAAAGTATGGCTGACGCGAGTTCCCGAACCTGGGCCGCCCGCGTGAGAAGCCCACTCTCTATCGGTTGCGCCATCAAGTGCTTGAAAAAATGCGTGCAAAATACAATAATTTCAGACATCCGTGTTATGTATAATTGCATCGCTGAAATAATTATTGTTTTCCTGTTAAGATTAGCAACATTGAAAGTCGTCTCATAAGTTCAATTCATTCTAAATAGCCTTAAACAATTATTATTAGATTATAGTGACTGAATCCGCCTTTCTTTCATTAACGTTTTAATTCACATCAGTAACGTTTTTATTGTTGTTTTGAATATTCATATTATGGTTTACACATTAGATATGGTGACAAATGTTTTCACTATTTCATCCTCCTACATAAAAATGTTTGTGGTTTTATCAATTATTACTGTATTGCTGTCAAGAAAACGAGTGAAAACAGCGTAGGCCTACATGTTGGCAATACTGTAGGCCTATTGTTGCCTCTTTACAGCAACAATATCCTGTAATTTCCGGCACATGAATTAGGTACGTTTCATTGTTACCAAGTGGTGATTTTAATGTCGCATTTTCCTTGCACTATTAGATACTAAGTTTATTATTGAAAGTGAAAATACACATTTATATTACTCAGAAAATCAATAAGTATTCCTAAAAAGCATTAATTTACAATTTTTGAAATATAATTATTCACTAGCAACTAACCCTACATCTGTTACCCAGAAAGTAGGCCTACTGGTCTTAGGCTACAATCTTGATTTCTTGTTATTTAAACTATTGTACACGGCGTTTTATGGTCGAAATTTAAAACTCATTTACAGAAAAACCTAAACTCAAGCTGTACAATAAAATAATTGTTACTTAATTGTTAACAAAATAGTTTAGTTTCTAAATAGAAGAGGTCAGGCTACCTAAGTTAAACCTGTTGCTATCCATTTATTTTTAATTAGCCTTGACACATTCAATTTCTTTTACTCTTAAAAATGTACAGCGACATACTAAGAAGTGGTGGTAGACAGAAGAAAAAGACGGCATTCAATTTTAGCTTTGTTAATAAAGAGGCAAATGATGTACATGGACCAAATATGGCAAAAATAGTTTCCGGTGATTTTTCCCAATCTAGTGGCATGTTTGAAGCTAAGTTCAGAAATACACAATGTACGTCAAACGCAGTGACATCATTGGTAATGAACGAAATCTGTCCAGTTACTGATTGGTCAAAGGATGAAATTCATGAAATATTACTGACTGGAAACTTAAAACATATAGAATCAATCAATGCACTTGTTGGCAGGGGCATCAAACCCCCTCCAACTTATCTTGCTATTGATGAGGTTTTGCCTGATTTTCACATAAGAGGAGCTAAATATATAGTTTCAATCGAAGATAACCTTTATCAAAATTTTGTTGGAACAAATTTTGAAAATTTAATTAAAGAATTAAATTTATTTTTTGAGAATCACAATACTGGAGTATTTACTTCAATGTTACTATCTGTTTCCATAATTAAAGTCAACAATGAATCATCATACTGGATGTTTGACCCACATAGTAGAGATCCAAAAAAAGGCACTTTTATGGAAAATGGAGTGGCTATTGTTTGTAAAACAACCTCAATACATGATCTTCTCAACATAATGTTGCAAAATTTCAACTTTACTGCAGAATCTCTTTTCACGATCACTCCTGTAACTGTCACAATATGTCCTGAACAGTATTCCTCTTCTCGAGAACTATCAATTTTTCAGAAATTTTCACAACCCATTTGTAAAACAACATGTCATTTTGAAGTGAATGAAGAAAGAGAAAATGAAGGTTGGATTGAAATAGTAAAAAAACGAAATAAACGAAAACAGATTATTCATGGAATAATTAAGAAAAAGAGAGAATCTGAGGATTACAAAAAAAAAGAATTGGAGGAAAATTCAAATTACAAAAATAATTTGATGACTGATACTAAGTATAAAACAAATAAAAGGAAAAAAGATCTAGAAGCTAAGAAGAAGTGGCGATCTGATTCAGATAATAAAAACAAGGAAAGGGAAAGGAATTCCAACATTATGAAACAAATTAGGTCTGACAATAACTTTAAAATAAAAGAGAGAGAAAGTAATGTCAAAACTATGAAAAAACTTAGAACTGATGAAAATTTTAAAATAAAAGAGAGAGAAAGTAATGTCAAAACTATGAAAAAACTTAGAACTGATGAGAATTTTAAAATAAAAGAGAGAGAAAGTAATGTCAAAACTATGAAAAAACTTAGAACTGATGAGAATTTTAAAATAAAAGAGAGAGAAAGTAATGTGAAAGCCATGAAAAGACTTAGGAATGATGAAAAATATACAAATAAAGAAAGAGAGATGAACTCTAACATTATGAAGAAACTAAGAGCAGATACTAACTATAAAAATAAGGAGAGAGAGAAAAATAAATTACATATGAAAAATATTAGAGAAGAAGAAGATGACTACAGGAAAGAAGAAAAAGAAAGAGACAAACAAAATAAAGCGGAAAAAAGAAAGTTTGATTTACTTAGGCATCGTGAGGTTATTCAGAATAAACTAATAAGGAAGGGTACACAAGAATCAAAAGCTCAACTTGAAATAATAAAATTAAGAAGCTACCTTCCAGAATATGTATGCTGTTTCTGTGAGGGATTATTTTTCCTCCATTCAGTTTGTCGGTTTGAGCCCTCTAATACCATACATCCACCAGCCATTGATGGTTATCCAACTGATATTATGTGGATATGCAGCACTTGCAATAAGTATATAAAAAAAGGCAAAATCCCCCCTCTTTCAATTACTAATGGGTTAAAATTTCCTTATATTCCAGAATGTCTAAGGAATTTATCTGATCTGGAAGAGAGAATGGTATCACCTTACATTAATTTCATGCAAATTAGGCCATTACAAACGCACTCTCTAAATTCACAACTAGGAATCAAAGGATCAGTTGTCAATATACCAATTGAAATTAACGACATGATTCAAACATTGCCTCGAAACTTTTCAAATATGAAGACCATTCAAATCAAATTAAAAAGACATGTAACCCATTCTTCAGACTACATGTATGAGACTATTCGACCATCTGCTGTTTGCCAAGCTTTATTATATCTAAAAAATACTCCACTGTATAAAAAATATAACATTACTGTTGATGAAGAGTTTATAGAAAATCATATATCTGAGTCAAATCAAGAGATTAACTTCATTGTGGATCCAAAGGATAAGACACCTGTGCAATCTTCTCTAATTGACATAGATAACCAAGATGATACCTATGAAGAAGATAATGAAGAAGTGTTACTTGTTGATAGAAACAAAGAGTCAACGCTCAATAATATTGAAGTAATTGCTCCAGGCCAGGATAAATATCCTGTACCCTGGCACATTCAGCCTGATATTGAAGAACTTTCATTTCCTAAAATATACGGGGGATTTCCCATAATCGTGAAAGGAAATTTGTCGTATGCAGATAGGGCAAAATCTGAAGCTCGGAGATTTGATAGGAGAAGCTGTGTCCCAACAAAAGTTCTATACATGGCAAAGAAAAAATTGGAATTAACCTGCATATCTAATATAAATGTCTGTCTAAGGAAGAAAAAAACAAATCCTAATATGAGTGCATCTGAGGCTTTAAATGATTGTTTCATAAATACCTTAATCAATCATGATGATGGTTTTAGAATGTTGAATCAGGTACGCTCATCACCTGCCTATTGGGAAAATAAAAAGAAGAGTTTATTTTCCATGATTAGACAGTTGGGGAAACCTACTATATTTCTTACATTATCTTCAGCTGAAAAATTTTGGCCTGAATTAATCCAACTTTTGGCAAAACTATTGACTGGAAAAAAATTAACCATTGAACAAGCCCTAACACTGTCTGATTATGAAAAAACATTATTAATACGTAATGACCCTATTACCTGTGCTCGATATTTTGACCAAAAGGTTTCTAAGTTGATGAATTATATAAGAAATGAGCAGTTTGGCCCCTTTGGTGATCACATGGTTCTTGATTCTTATGAAAGGGTAGAATTCCAAATGAGAGGATCTCCACATGAACATATATTTCTGTGGTTAAAAGATCCCCCAAACATTGACATTTGTGACCAAAGTAATATAGATAAATGTATTGAATTTATAGATATGTTCATCACATGTGAATATCAAGAAGATAACCCATACATGAATTTTATTAAACATCGTCATACGCACACATGTTATAAAGGGAAGAAAAATAAGAAGAAATGTCGTTTTAATTTTCCTATCCCAATGATGCCATTCACTACCATTCTAAGACCATTAGAAAAAGATCTACAAACTGATGAACTAAAATCTTCTTACAAAAAAATTAAAAAAATTATGCATTTCTTATTCATGAAGCCTCAAAATTTAACATTTCAAGAAGTACTCAATCAACTTAATATGTCACAAGAAACATATCTTAATGCTATCAGGTGTTCCTTGACAAGACCTCAAGTATTTCTTAAGAGAAGTAGCCTTGAAGTTGGTATCAATTCGTACAACAAAGCCATTTTGGATATATTTGAAGCAAATATAGACGTTCAAGTTATAGTCGAGGAGTATGGATTGGCATCATACATTGTAAATTACATAAGCAAAATTGACTCAGGAATGATCTCATTACTTCGAGAAGCTTCTTCCGATATTAGTCAAGGCTTTGGCAACACTAGGGAAAAATTAAAAAAAATTGCCAATACATTTTTGAATAGTAACTTGATGTCAGCACAGGAGGCAGCATACCATGTGCTATCACTTCCTCTTAGTAAATCCAGCAGGAGTACAGTTTTTATTAATACCAGCAGGATCAATGACAGAGTAATGATTTTGAAACCTAAAAGTATGTTGAAAGACATAGATTGTAACTCCTCTGACATATTTATGTCAAATATTTTTGATAAATATGCAAAACGGCCTGCTGCACTTGAAAAAATATGTCTAGCTGACTTTGCATCCAATTACTCCTTTAATTCAAACAATAAAAATGAAGGAATTAACGATGATGAGGATATAGAAAATATTAGAATTTCTGAGAGGAAAAAGAAAAAAATTCTTAGATACCGAAATTATAAAATTTTGACAGATCCTGAAGAGTATTACAGAGAGCGCATATTACTATTTCTCCCTTGGCGAAAGGAAATGGATGAAGTGGAAAATATTAACCATCACGAAACTTACAATAAACACAAAGATGAAATAAAACAAAATTCAATACCATATTGCTCTATGCCAGACAATGTCTTAGAAGAAGCTATAAACACCATTCAAAATGAAATCCAAAATATTGAAGAGGAAGAAATTGAAGACTTTTATAATGACGAACTTCCCCGACATTATAAAATTAACATACTAGATCAAGGAGGACAAGAGAAGCCTAGTCCAGATTTTAACCGTTACACAACTCCTCAAAAAATTCAACTATCAAAAGTCAATGAAATTTTACAAAAGCTAAATGAGAAACAATCTATTTTTGTAAAGGAAATTTATGAACGTTGTAAATCTAAAAAAACTCCTTTTCATATATTTCTCAGTGGATCGGCCGGTGTTGGAAAATCTACCGTGATAAATGCATTGTTCCAACTCCTTAGCCATTACTATGACAACACACCTGGTAGTAATCAAAATTCAATAAAAGTGTTACTCACCGCTCCGTCTGGTAAGGCAGCATTTTTAATAAGAGGAGTAACCCTACATACTGCTTTTGCTTTGCCTGTCTCTCAATTTGGAGGTCAGATGCCAGAGTTATCAAATGAAATTGCTAACACTATTAGAGAAAAATTATGTGAATTGAAAGTTTTAATAATTGATGAAATTTCAATGGTAGGTAGCACACTTCTCAGTCGGGTTGACACTAGAATGAGGCAAATTACAGGGAAAAATGACCTATTTGGTGGCATTTCAGTAATTGTTGTTGGAGACCTCAACCAACTCCCACCTGTAATGGATTCGTTAGTCTTCCTGCCTCCTAAAAATAGTGAACTTAGCTTATTTTGTGAAACTAACCCTATATGGGACAACTTCAAAATCTTTGAACTAACTGAAATTATGCGACAAAAAAATGAAAAAGAATTTATTATCGCTTTGAATAACCTTGTTCAAGGAACAATGACCAACGAAGATATTAACTTATTTAAAAGTCGAGAAGTTAAGGAAGAAGAGGTCCCAAAAGATACTATCAGACTTTTTTATGAAAATGCAAATGTTGAAGAATTCAATAACTTAAAAATAAGTGAGAGTAAAGCAGAAGAGTTTCAATCAGAAGCTGTGGACATGGTACTTGGCAAAGTAAATGAAAAAATTAAAATGAAAGCTTTAGAAAATATGAAAAAGAAAAAAATAACAGAAACTGGAGGTTTAGCAAGTGTGCTTCGTTTAAAAGTTGGTATAAAGTATATGATCACAACTAATATTGATGT